>JABUQX010071192.1:0-37081 GCA_015478945.1 Trachelipus rathkii
TATATATATATTATCTATATATATATATCATATACTTATATATTAAAAAAGTAATATATATAATATATATATATAATATATATATATATATATATATATATATATATATATATATATTATATATATTATATTATATCAAGAATTTATATTTTTAGTATTTACTAAATAAATAGTTGAAAGTTTAAAGTTTATTTATTTACAACATTCATATGGAGCACAATAGATAGGAAGGGTAGTATAGTATAGGTATATAGGGTATATATAGTATATATTATATATTATAATAGTAGTGAAAGTATAGGGCAGTTATGATAATAGAGGAAAGTCAGGATACCATGAGGTGTGCTGCAATCCTCTATTAAAACACAAAAAAGTTGTGACAAAGTCTTTGAAACCCATACAACAATGGATAGTAACCATGATGACTCAGCTGCACTTACAAATGACAGACCATATCTGTACAAACTGTGAAAATGAACTGCGGCTGTTGAAAAATAATGCTGAAGTTCCTACTGCTGAAGAAGACACGTCAAGTTCGTCAAGTAATGAATGTGTACTTAAACCAGATAACACAAATGCGCAGACACCACATAAGAAAGAACCAGAAGTTAGTCGAGCTTTCCTAAATGCAAGCCTACAGGAACTGGGAGTTTCTCCTATAAAATTTCGTAAGTAAAGTTCTATAGTTTTAGACTATTTACAATTTATTGCTTGAAAGAATAATGAACAATTTTAAACTTGAGTGAATATTTTACTACATTTCCATCTAACATAAGAGAATTAATTTTGTATACTAGTATAATTATTTTTATACTAAAATTTGTCATGCTATTAAATAGGATAAAAATTAAAATAGCTAATAATTCATTAAACATGTCCTTTATATATATATATAATTATATATTATAAAATAATATATTAATATATATTAATAATATATTATATTATATTATATATATATATATATATAATATATATATATATATATATAATATATATTATATATATATATATATATATTATATATATATTAATATATATATATATTAATATATATATATATATATAATATATATATATATATAATATATAATATATTTATATATATATATATATTTATATATTATATTAATTATTTAAATAATAAAATATATTAAATTATATATATATTAATTCAAAGATGCAAGACATACAACAAAGGTCGACGTGTTACAGAAATTCACTCAGGCTGAGCCACACAATTATTCCTTAAAAAGAAAATTTGAAGAAGCTTCAGTTATTGACAACATGGACACAATGGAAGAAAACCAAGGCAACATATCAAATGAGGACTTGGAACGACTGAAAAGGTGAAAATTATTAACTGTTTTGAAATTAACTAGTATTAATTACTTGTATTATACAACCAGTGACTGAAATTTTTTATTTATATACATATATATATTAATATATATATATATATAATATATATTATATATATATTATATATTAATTTATATATATATATAATATAATATATATATATATATTATATAATACATATTATTAATTAAATTATATATATAATATATATATTATTATATATATTATATTATATATGTTTAAATAATTATATTATTATATAATATATATATTATTATTATATATATATATATTATAATAATAATATATATAATATATATATATATAATAGTATTATATAACCATATATAGTATAATTATATATATTTATATATATATATTATATATATATATATATTAATAATAGTAATATTAATAAAATAATTAGTAAAATAATATAATAAAAAATTTAGAAATTATTTAGTAGTTATAGAAATTTTAAATTTGAGAGATGAGATTTTAAAGTTAATAATTTAAAGTATAATATAAATATTGCAACTTAATTAATCTGGCCAGAGGAGTTTCGATAAATCGATACATCAGATCATATGAAGAGAGACCACTTCGCTTGGCTACTATAAGTGCGGGGAACCCCTTATTTATATAAGTGCAAGATCCAATGTTTTGCTCGGGATGAGCCCTATTTCCCCCCCCCCTAAAAATGGACATAAAATTCGGAATTTTCAGCCGATTTTGACTATATAAACACCAAACTGTAGTTTTTTTGGCTTCTAAAACATTGTTTTCCGGTGTTTTTCTGCGTCTGTAGTCATTTTTTCAGAATTTTCAATTTTTCAAAATCCATGTTTTTGACATTCTTCGTATCAACTACCAGAAATTTTTTCGAAATGGCTTCAAACTTGAAATATGCTTAGATTGGTTCATTAACTACAATAGTACAGAAGTACATTTTCGATTTTTTGAGTTTTGTGCTCAGCGTTGTCCAATTTCCAAACCCACTTTTTTTTGGATTTTGAAATGAAAAACTGCGATAATTTTTTTTATTCTTGTCCGATCAACATAAAATTTTGAGTACTTATATAGTCGGGTGAGATGCATCTTTTTTAGTTAGATAATTTTTTGTATACTCTAAAGAAAATTTTTTTAAAATTTTCAAAAATTTTTTTTTTTTTAAAGTTTGGTCCAAGAACAAATCCAAGCCTAATGCATATACAAATAAATTATCTAAGTAAAAAATATGTATCTCACCAGACTACATATGCCCTGAAAAATCCCTCCACTTCGCCCGAACAGAAAAAAATTATCGCAATTGTTCATATCAAAATCCAAAAAAAAAGTGGGTTTCGAAATTGGACAAGGCTGAGCACAAAACTCAAAAAATCGAAAATGTACTTCTGTACTATTGTAGGTAATGGACCTATCTATGCATATTTCAAGTTTGAAATCATTTCGAAAAAATATCTGGTAGTTGATACGAAGAATGTCAAAAACATGGGTTTTGAAAAATTGAAAATTCTGAAAGAATGGCTACAGACACGGAAAAACACCGGAAAACAACGTTTTTGAGGGCAAAACAAGCTACAGTTTGGTATTTATATTGTCAAAATCGGCTGAAAATTCCAAATTTTATGTTCATTTTAAAGGATGGGTGAAAAATAGGGCTCAGCCCGAGCAAAAAATTGGATCTTGCCCTTATATGCCAATTTTTTTCTTCCCACAAATAGCTGTAGAAATATGAATAATTATTCAGCAGCTAACACCACCTTGTTTTCATACTGGACATGGTTTTGAGGATGATAATATATATATATATATATATATATATATATATATTATATAATATATATATATATATATATATATATATATTATATTATATATATATATATTATATATTATATATATATATATATATATATATATAATATATATATATATATATATATATATATTATAATATTATTATATATGTGTGTTTATACTTGTATAATATTTCTAAATATGTAAATATATTTGTGGATGCAGTAAATCCGCATATCCCGCACATTATTAAAGACGCATCCGCATCCTCCCGCTTTGCCCTTGCGGATTGTTACGCGGATATTTATGTGTCAGATTTGAATAAAGAATTTTAATAAATAAAAAATACTTAATCTCAACGCTAAGGAAGTATTTGAGCCATCTTTAAATGAGAATGATGAAGGTTTAAAGAATGAAAGATGTAATAAAACTAGGGCTAGAAAAACGCTTTGGTTCTGTGGAAATTATAAGACCTCATACTATTGCAACTTACTAGATCCCCGTTATAAAGCAAGTTTTTTTGTAACTCAAATATTAGAATCAGAGTTAAATCGTCACTAACTGTGTTGCCATGTTGAAAAACTTAAATAAGAAACAGTCTATTAATTCGCCACACCATTAAAAGGAAAAAACCGAAATCTAACAGAACCAACACCTTCTACAAGCAAAATCGAATGAACAGATCTCACACCGGAAGAATTTCTACAGTCCATTATTGATGAAGAAACACACCGCAATTACCTAACCAAAAGATGCTAGTGCAATGATTGATAAACTATCACCAAAAAGACTAGATACAAAGATCCTATCAGTTGTAGAAAGTTAAGCAAAATGTTACCCACGCTTGAGTAACCTTGCAAGGAAACTCATGGGCCTGTTCCAACTAGCTGTTCCAAGTGAAGAGAGTATTTAGCGATGTTGGGTTAATATATGATAAAAGAGAAACACAGGCTCTCAGCAGAAAAGGCAGGAAAACTGATGTTTTAATCATTAAAACCTTTCTATACTTTGAATTTCAATTATAGTGCAAAATGTAATATATCCACTGTAAAATCTCTCTCATTAAAAGGGCGGAGGTTGGGAAAGAGGTTAGGTAAGGTATCAGTTGATTGGGCCCGTCCACACCCTGGTAAACAATTATAGTTAATGATTGTGGCTAAAACTTCGAAATATATAATATATATAATATATTATATATTATATTAATATAAATATATATATATATATATATATATATATATATATATATATATATATATATTATATTATATAATATATATATTTATATATATATAGTATGTATATAAAATGCTATCTGCATCCGCGGATATTAAAATCAAACATCCGCATCGCATTCCGCATCCACATCCGGGACGAAAGTTCGTCTGTCTGACTAGATCGTGTGGGGTGAGATGTAGGGTGAGTGCGTAGTGCTTGCTTGTGTTGTGCTAGTTATGGCAGTGAGTACGCGTGGTGGAGTGTGGTGAGGTTGGTGTGTGCATGGCTTACTGGGCTTCTACTTGGGGAGTCGCTGATTCTGATGATATTAGTTGTACTGTTGTAGATTGTGTCTTAGTGGTGGGTGGAGGTGTTCTGCGTGGGTTAGTCTGGGGTGTCTTGTGCGGTGTAAGTTTGGGGCGTTTCGGGTCTGTTATATATATATATATATATATTATATATATATAATAGTAATAATATATATATATATATATATAGTATATGTATATATATATATACGCATATATATAATTATATCATATATATTATATAGTGTACTTAGTATATATAATATATATTATATATATATATATATATTAGTATATATATATATATATATATTATAATATATATTATATATTACTATATATATATATATAATATATATATACATATATATATTATATATATATATATATATATATTATTTATTTATTATATATACAAAGGTGGGCAACGTTAATGAGAAAGTTAACGTCTCGTCGTCTAGTATACGTTCTTAATTCGGTTAACAAAAAAAAAATTAATAATGCGTTTATCATTAAAGCGTTTATCGGTAAAGAATGTAGCGGAAGTTACCTTTAATCGTTAACGTTAACCGTCTTCAATTTTTTTTTGTTGTTTTTTGTTTGTTTTTTTTTTTATTTTGTTTTTTGTTATTTTTTTTGTTTTTGTTACCAAGTGTATAGTGCCGAGACCAACGTAGTGTCTCGCTATCTGTGGGCAGAGCCCTATTTGCCAGAGGGGAGTTGCTGACTGCTCTTCACATGAACTCAGTTGGTTCATCCACGCTAGGCGCTAATTTGACGGAACAGTATGAACATAAGAGCGCATAGGCTTGTAAAAGTGGAGGAAGATATAAATTCAGGCATGGTTGAAAACACAGAAGATAGGAGAGAGGAGTCCGACAGAATCAGGTAGATGGAGATGGACAAGATGAAAAAGGAAACACCGCAGCAAACTGAGCGCTGGAGTTTTACCATGTTGATTAGCTAACACGATAAACGATCGTGTGGCGGCAGGATACAGCACCCCTTGTGCTAACTTAGGTCTTGGTCTGTCATAAGTGTTGGTGTACGCGGATGTGGATTAATTCGCTCTCGATGACTTAGATCCTGCTCTGCTTGCGATACCTATAGAAAGCAAGATAAAGCACCACATCAAGATCGGCCTGCAGAGTTAAGGAGGTTCAAGAATGGATGGACTGGAGAAGTATCATAACAGTTTTATCAAAGCTCGTTTTGAGGCTGTTTGAACTCGACCTGTGCCAAATACGGGTTGAAACCAGAGTCGCCGCGCGAGATAGAGAACAGTAATCTCTAGATACAGAGGTCGGTCCGAATGAGACCTTGTGATGGATCGCTGGAGTAAACTGATGGGAAAGGTTTAGAAAAAAAGTCTCGCAGTCTAAACAGAACTCCCCAGTTTCTTCTTTGAGGCCGCCATAGCAACCGCTGTGATGTGTGAGGTTTCAAAGACATTTTTTTATGTTAAGGCCAAGGAATTTTAATTGGTCAACAGGAGAGACGAAAGGAGAGCTCGTTCAAAAGTCGGGAGGTAGGAAAGTTTTAGAAGGTATTTTTAGAAGGATGGGGCAGATTTGTGTAGAGAGTTGGTTTAAGAGAATTGAATTTCCACAAGGTTTAAGACGACCCCATCGCGCAAATTCTAATCTAGCAGCGAGAATAGAATCGGAAAAGATTAAGACGAGAGGCAATTCTAGAAGTAAAAGATAGAGCAGAATTGAAAATGAGTTGAAGAATGAAAGGGTCGGATCATCGGCAATGTGAGTGGATATAGAGTTAGATGTGCAGGTGAGAAGATCATTCATGAAAAAGTAGGAAAAAAGTAGGAGATGAGACGAAATCCTGAGGAACTCCACTATTGAAAGAAAAAAAGAAGATGAAGTCGCTCCATCAACCATAGCCGATGTTGATAGGCGACTTGAAAGAAAGCTAGACATAAGTAAGGAAAAAGAAGAGGAGGAAAGGAGGGGAGCTTGGAGAGAAGTGATGCGTGCCAACACCGGATCAATATGCTTTGGTATGTCAAGCGCCACTACGCAAGTCTGCAAGTAGTTCCTAAGAGCGGAAGACCATAAATCGGTTAAATATAGGAAAGTATATCGCTCAGTAGACTTTGAACACCAAAAGCCGTACTGAGCGATCGGAAAGAAGAGAATGAGAATCTCAAGATGGTCTAAGAAGTGAGAGTTGAGAAGGGTTTCAAAGATCTTAGATAGAATACAAGTGAGAAGTTATAGGGCATATTTTGGACATGTGCGTGCTTCCTTTTTTCGGAATATAGGTGGAACATGTGCGTGCTTCCAACACTGAGGGAATGTGCTAGTATTTAAGACATAGAGAATATACGTTGAACGAGGGGGTGGTGTCAAGCACGTAAGCACAATCCCTCAAAACTCGGGCTTTTTCCAACCCTGTGTTAAAAATTACTAAACGGGGGATAATAACCGAGAAAATATAAACACATTTTGAGCCCTTGAGAAGGAGCTTTTAGGAAATTTTGAAAAAAAAAAAAGTTTATTCTCTTATCGAAATCGAATCTAAAACAATTTAAAATCTCTGATAAGAAAATATTTTATTAACTCGTAAATTAAGTTAACGGTTAACGGATTTAGGGGAAATTTTAACTCGTTAATAGACCGTTAATTTTTTTCGAAATTAACGAAAAGCGTTAAAGTTAACGAAAACTTAAAGGAAAGTGAATTATTTGATTAATATTTTAATGCGTTTAAATTATTTTTTGTTATCCCAGTTATAATACCATATATATATATATATATATATATATATATTATTATTATATATATATATATATATATATATATAATATATTATATATATATATAGTATATATATTATATATATATATATATATATATATTATTATATATATATATTTATATATATATATTAATATATATATATGTATAGGTTTGAAGAAAATCTATGAAGAATTAAAAGAAGAATATTTGACAGCAGATTATAGAAGAAGAATCCAAATTTTAACTCTTTCACCATTTACAATAGAAGAAACCATGAAACATTTTGGTGTCAGTAAATATATGGTTAATAAATCTCGCACAATTAAAAGCATGTATGGGATACTGCCAGAAGTTCAAACTTATCACAAGGGCAAGCTTTTAACAGCAGAAGTTAAAGAGAAAGTTGTTGCATTCTATGAAGATGATGATATTAGCAGAATATGTCCAGGAAAAAGCGACTTCTTAAGCATTAGAAACAGAGATGGAAATCGAGAGCACAAACAGAAAAGGTTATTACTTGGGAATCTGAAAGAACTATATGAAAAGTACAAGGAAAACTGTATTGATCTTATTGGATTTTCAACATTTGCTAAATTAAGGCCCAAATGGTGTGTTATGGCTGGTGCAAAGGGGACCCATAATGTATGTGTGTGTATACACCACCAAAATCCAAAATTAATGGTGTTTGCAATTGGTGTAAAGCATTTAACTTATAAAGATCTGCTAAGAAAAACAGTGTGTCATGATGATGATGCAGGTTGCATGCTCAGATATTGTAGAAATTGCCCTAAAAAAGAAGAATTAGTAAAGTACTTAAAAACGATTGAAAATATGAACACAAGAGATTCAGTCACATATTCACAATGGGTAAGTACAGACAGATCAAATTTAATTACAACAGTACAAAATAAAGATGATTTCATAGAATTATTGGCCAAGAAAGTTTATGAATTAACAAGGCATCATTTTATCGTAAAAGCTCAATCTAATTATCTTAAAGAACTTAAAAGCAACCTACCTGATAATGAGGTTATAATACTTGGTGATTTTTCAGAAAACTATACCTTTATTGTACAAGATGCCAGTCAGGCTTTCCACTGGGTCAATGATCAAGTTACAATACATCCTTTTGTTGTATATTATAAAAAAGATGGTGTTCTACAACATGAAAGTTTTTGTTGCATTAGTGATTACTTAAAACATTCAACCATCATGGTATATGCCTTTCAAGTTAAGTTGATTGAAAAACTTAAAGAACAATTTGCATTCATTAAGAAAATTCATTATTTTAGTGATGGCTGTGCTGCACAGTACAAAAACAAATATAATTTTATCAATTTATGCCATCATTTTGCGGACTTTAATATATTATGTGAGTGGAATTTCTTTGGAACCGGTCATGGGAAAAATGTTTGTGATGGAATTGGTGGAGTCATCAAGAGAACTGTTGCCAAGGCAAGCCTACAAAGGCCATATAAGGATCAGATACTAACTGCAGACAGTTTTTTCTACTACTGTAATGAATATATACCAGGAATAAACTGCATATACATCACAAAGGAAGAAGTATTTAGAGCTGAAGAAAAACTGAAGAAGAGGTTTGAAAAATGTGTAACATTGAAAGGAACACAAGGGTTTCATAAAATTATCCCCATTAACACTGAAACTTTGAAAGCTTTTCAGATATCAAATTCAAAATCTTACAAAGAAGCTAAAATATCTGAAGTAAACATACATGAAAGTGATGAATACTCTCATTTTAACATGGAGGCAGCAGATATAATAAGTCACTATGTTTCTTGCAACTTTGAAGGCAATATATTCATTGGTATTATTGAAAGTTACTCTGAGGACTTTGATGATTTTTATATTAGTTTTCTGAAGGAGGAAGAACAAGGTATGTATATATTCCCAAATGTTGATGACAAAGTGTGGATTGAAAGGAAAAATATTCTTAAAAAACTTGCGGCTCCAAAACTAACACCAGGAAGAAAAATAATGTACAGCTTTGATAGGGATGAACTGCAAAAGTCTAAAGAACTTTTGCAAAAAAGTAACTAAAGTGAAATCACTAACTATATAAATTCTCATGATTTTTCTGTTATATAGTATTCCTTTTGACTAATTAAAATATTAAGCTCGAGTTTACACTATTAAATTATAATCCAAGAACAGTATTATATATATATCCGTATATATATATTATATATATATAATATATATATATATATATATATATATATATATATATATATATATATATATATATATTATATATATATATATATATATATATATATAAAATTTTATAATATATATATATATATTATATATTATATATATATCAATTTTAAAGTTGACTGGAAGGTTAATTGTATAAAATTATAAATTATTTCAAAAAATTAAATTTTTACATAGAAACCCTTTTTTTTTTAGGCTAAAAAGCAGGTTTATCCAATCAAATAAGCAGACTTTTTATGTTTGTATATGTTAAAAGAAATTCTCAGTTTATAAGTAGGATACTGGGTTTTTAAAAATTGATCAACAAAAGGGGGGGTGGGGGGGAATTTTTTTTTTAACACCTTATAACTTTTTTAAAAATTGTTGCACAGATTTTTTTATTCATGCCTTTTTTATAGATCTATTAATTCCCTTTAAAATGCATTTTGAATTTTGATTCTGCATTAAGTAGAACCAAAGTTATCAGTCTTTGAAAGAAGTGAGTATCGCGGAACCCCCCAAAATTGGGGGGGCTGTTTTGCAGCCCTAACTCAAAATTGGAACCTAATATTTTAGGGGAGTGAGTTTTGTGCCAAAAATAGTTTTGTATACCAATTTCATTAAAATCGGAGGGGGTCGGGTGCAACTTTGCAAAAATTTTGCATGATTTGTCAGAGAATGCACCATATATGTCTTGACTCAAACACTCACGTGAGTGGCCACATTTCCTATTTCTTAGCATCTTCCAACCATAGAATCAGGTAATGGGCAAAGACTATAAAAGATCCAAACAATCTATCAGTTACATATAAACTTGTATAGGAACATTCTCCAATAATAGTGGAAACTCGTTTTGTAAAAATATCTTCGGGAACACAAAAGGGCCAATCAACTGATTGTTGATCACACTGCACCACACATTAACAGAAAAGAGATGCTGAAAATTTGATTCCACAATGACATGTGGATTTTCGTCTGACCACTTATGTGGATATAGGTTCTGACCACCTATGTGGATATAGGTGTTGCTGACGCCGTCACAAGTGAAAGTAGCTTCAGAGGTGAACAATATAAATAGTATTTATCGGCGATTACCAATTATCTACCGACAAAATTCCAATCGTTTAGTAAGGCTTCGTTCTCCTGCTTCAAGGTGTTCCACCCGCTGTAGATTGAAAAGGATGCACGTCCTGCTGACAACAATTGTGTTTAGGTGGCACAAAGCTTTTAAAGAGGGTCTAGATGTGGAAGGTGAACATCGCTATTTGGACGTATGTGGGTCAGTGGTCAAGAGGTCCGACAACGTATGGCGTGAGGTAATTAAAATATGGAATTAGCAATGGATGTTGTGGATGAAAAGGTCGGCCATTTAAAGAGTCCGGATATGAGTTTGTTGAGGAACGGATATGGATAAAACCTCGGTGCCCAGAATTTTAACAGCCCACTGCACATGTGTAAGATTTGTGCAAAGCTGGTGCCCAAAAACTTGACATTGGAGCAAAAAGAGAACCGGTTGCGAATCTGTCAGGATGTACTGGAACGCCTCAGATTGGAGCCATATTTTCCCTTGACATTGTCCATAAAGAGAAAGATGAAACATGGGTTTTCGAGTACGATCCAGAGACAAAACTGCAGTGTCAGTAGTGACACACGAATAATTCCCCTCGCCTGAAGAAAGCACGCATGAGCAGATCAAAGACGAAAACGTTGTTTATCCTGTTTTTCGACAGTCGTTATGTTGTCCACAAGTAATTTTAGCCTCCAAGATGAGCAGTTAATACCGTGCATCTACATGGACATCTTAAATGAACTTCAAGACAGTTCAACAGTCCCCGAGCAGACTTGCAGGCGATTGGTTGGCTTCACCACGACAACGCACCAGCCCACATGGCTCTACCAATCAGAGAGTTTCTGGCAAAGATGAACATTCCCACACTTTCACATGCACCGTACATCCAGATTTATCCCCTTGTGACTTCTTTCTCTTCCCAAAGTTAAAATCGAAGTTAAAATTGCATCGTTTCGGGACTGGGGAAAATATACAGAGGGCTGTGACCGCCGAACTTAACACCCTCTCAGTTAATGACTTCCCAATACTGATCTGAAAAGAAACGCTGGAGTTTGGATTTGAGGATTAATATGTTACATATATGGTATATCAGAACATTCAGTACAACTTTGGTTTTGAGACTCACCTGGTAGTTTGTAATCTTTTTTTTGAATTTTTCTTAAAATTTTGTTGTGAATCTGAATATAACTTTAGTGATAAATGTGGGAGACTGCAATAAATGTTTAGAACAATTTTGATATTCATCTGTTGGGAAATGATGAAATTTATTCAACTTTAAAATAATTTTTTAATTTTTTTTTATTATTTAAGCAGGTTTGTGTGAAATTATTTAAAAAAATTTTACATTCATAATAATTTTTTTATATTTTGTTTTCGAACAGAGTGTTTTTTGTGGAACGCTGGTCAAGGGAGGAAAAGGTTCAAGTGAAAAAGACGCTAAGAAGAAGACCTCAAACATCAGCAGCGCAGAATCAAAGCATGAAAAAGAATTATCGGGAAAACCTCCATTGCAAATATTGTAATTTAAATTTTAAAACTATTGAGGAGTTGAAAAGTCATCGGAATTTACATAAAAGAAAGTTTAAATGTGCCCATTGTAAATATGAAAGCAATCGGTAAATCATTCTTAAGCTCTCATCTACTGAACTCATAGCAATGTTAAAATTATTTAAAATGTTCTCTGGAGTGTGGCTAATGAGTGTAATCGCAAAGGAAACTTAAGAAGAACACATGCTTACGCATCAAAATGTAAAATTATTTAAATGTTCTGAGTGTTGCTATGAGTGTAATCAAAATGAAAGCTTAAGATTACACATGCTTACGCATCAAAATATAAAATTATTTAAATGTCCTGTGTGTGGCTATGAGTGTAATGAGAAAGGAAACTTAAAAAGACATATGCTTACGCATCAAAATATAAAATTATTTAAATGTTCTGAGTGCGACTACGAGTGTAATTATAAAGGAAGCTTAAGATTACACATGCTTAAACATGAAAATATAAAATTATTTAAATGTTCTGAGTGTGGCTATGAGTGTAATCATAAAGGAAGCTTAAAAAACACACATGCAGTAACACGCCATCAAAATATAAAACTATTTAAATGTGTTCTGAGTGTGGCTATGAGTGTATATCATAAAGGAAACTTTAAAAACAACCTGCTTAGCATCAAAGTATGAAATTATTTAAATGTTCTGAGTGCGGCTATGAATGTAATCGGAAAGGACACCTAAAAAGACACATGCTTACGCATCAAAATAAAATTACTCCCCCGGAGTAACTGACCTTATCGTTGGTGGGGGAGTTCTCCGCAATATTTGGGCGGAGGGATGGCTTTTCTATCACCATATTTGGGGAAAGGAAGATCATTCGTTCGGGCAGGTGTTGTGGAGCGAACAAGTTACAAAACTGGTTATAACCATGAAAGACGAAACAGATGAAAATAGTGTGCCGGGGGATCGGAGACCCGGTTGCCGGCCTCCACACAGGAGATATATGGGGGGATCTGGAGCTCTTTGTGCGCTATCACGCGACTCTCCTATCAAAAGCGAGGATCACTAAAAGCCCGACAAGAGCCCAACCTCAGCAGGAGCTCGATCTTCCCACATGAATGTGTTTTTGGGCTCTCGCGCTGAGTCTGTGTCCCCAGTAGCTATCTGAAAAACACCAGAACCGCAGATACTATACCCTTAATAAAAGGGGAGCAGAAAAAACGGACTGGTCAGTGGAGGAAAAACATGAAATTTATTGGTGTTCCTTTTATTCAAGACACAATAAATTCCCCAAGAGGCATTCTTGGAAGAGAATGCGAGAAATGTTATTGAAGCGGGGTAAGATAGATAGGAGCAAAATTGAGAAATTCCCGGACACTAGATTTAACAGCATAGCAACAAATGTAAGGCTAGGTAAGACCCAAATAACAAAAGCTGAAATGGAAATTATAGAACATATATATTTAGAACATATATATTTAGAACATGAAAATGAAGAAAAAGATCAGAATGAAATGCAGGGTGAGAGGTGGAGCTGGAACTTTGAAGCAAACGAGTACCTTATGGAAAGCTACTACATTGGCGAATTCATTCCACTTAAGAAAGCAAAGAGTGAATTCTGGAAGTACGTGGTTGAAAATGCAGAAATAAGTGCAAATGATTTTATGGAATATAGATTTCAAAAAAAGTTCAAAAATGTTGAGAGAAAGGCAATGATGAAACAGAAACATTGTATACTCAATTATATTAAAGAAAGGAAAGGAGGTGGTGTTAGAAAGATGAAAGCGACACTGCCAACAGCGGAGGATATAGAAAATATTAAAGAAAGGGCTTTAAGAATTATGGAGAATGAATTAGAAATGAATACAGAACTAGTTCAAGAAATAAAAAGTACCAAAGCAAAATTATATAAAAGAACAAAGCTAGTTCAAGGGAAAAGGGATGCACAGGTGGGGGAGGGCTTGAGATCACAATGTGAAAGAGATAATGAGAACTCCCATAGAGTGCAAACATCGAGTGAAGATGAAACAGATGAACAAGAATACAGGATAGAATTGAGTACGGAGGTGAAGGAAAAAAAAGAGGAAGTAAGAGTAAAGAGGCATAAGAGAATAAAACAAATGAAGATGCAAAAAAAAACTGCAATTGGATGATGAGGAAAACTTACTCAATGGAAGAGAAATGGATCACACTCGATTACAATCAACGAGTGAGGAAGAATTAGAGATAGACATTGAACATGGTACCTCACCATTGGTAGAAGCGGAACAGTCAACAGATAATAATGACGAAACAGATAGAGAGTCAGACTATGAGATGAACTTGAGCTGGTATCAGGAACATGACAGAGATTTGAATGAAAGAACCATTAATGATGTACAACCACCAAATGGTGACAATAGAGAAGAAAATGCAATTGATGAACAATTGTTGAACAAAATAGCTAACTACCGTGAAGAGGATAGGGTGCAGGGCATTGAAAAGCGAGAACAAGTAAGAAAGATTAAAAACTGGTTTATGCTGAACAAAGTTACTGCAAGTGCAAATAGAGTACTGCCACGCCTGATACCACCAAATTGTAGTCTGACAGAGCTGAACAGACTTTATTATGCTACATCAAGAGCAGTAGCAGAAACAATGGGAGTTGATACTGTTAAAGATAAGAAAAATAATCCAAATATAGGAAGGAAGAATATGATGCCACCATGGAAGATTAGACTTACGAATGAAATAAATACTCTTCGAAAAGAAATTGGAATGCTCACAATGTTACAGAATGGAGAAATAATAGTTGAAGCAACAAAGAGAAAAGCACAAAATTTAGTAAATAGAGAAAGAATTAGAATCGGAGATAAATTAACACACGCTCTTGTAAGAAGAAAATTATCTTTAACAGCAAAAGGCAAGAGATTAAAAAGGTACGAAATGAGAACGAAAAAAGAAAAAAAAAGAAAACTAAACTGTTCAATGTTTGGTTCCGTATAATGACTCTCATAGAATTCCGGTAAATTTTATAGAGAATGTACGTAAATACCAAGAGGTATTGATCTCGTTTTGCCTGTATGTCAGTCTCCTGATTTGTTTCTAATCTTTGAGTTGAAGGTGGAATTTGTTAGAAAAGGTGGTAGTTTTGAGGACTGTTTGTGCGCTGCTTGTAGATTATATTGGTTGGAAGAAGTAGTGTATATAGATGGTTATTCTTATTAACATGCGTGATATAGGGATAATAGTGTATCATCATCAGCATAAAATTCTAGTGGTTTATATAGTGGTATTATTATTCTAATGGATAAGTGAATTGTGAGAGGTTGATCAGTCATTCTTGTTTGGTACAGATCGTCATTTTATTATATATGTGTGATTAATTAAAACCTGTATCTCAGATCATTTATCAGTCGCCGTTATGATGCAGTAGAATATTTGCCTTTATGTATTAACGTTAATGTGCGAGTTGCAGTACGTACGCACATTGGTCATCGATATTATGGTTAATAGTTGAGTGGGTGAGTGAGCTCGCTTGTATGGTCAAAATGATAGACTGATGAGTATAGAACGTACTTTATTGTGGTTAGTATAGCGATGTGTGTGACTTTGCGCGTATTGTGACAGCATGTTGGATATTGGAGTTTGTTACTCACAGTATGGGAGGTTGATGAGCGAGAGTCTATTTATTATTATGCTATGAGTGAGTAGAGCTGGAGAGAGAGGGATTGGTATTACCGATCACGTGCGTGTAGTCTGTGTGCGAGAGGTTGAGGTACTGAGTACGCGAGATCGACGGTTACACTACTTGGTTGATTAGACTACTTAATGGCTGACTATATTATTAGTTTGTTGGAGAGAACATATTATTGATATGCGGTATAGATGGTGGATGATCGTGTCTGGATATATGGTGCATGTACGGTGGAGTAGTACTATTCTACTAGTTTGGTTGATATGGATTGTAGATGTATTATGTGGTAGGTCTGGCTCTCACGTATGTAGTGTAGCTGGTAGCATGTTGGTGTATTGGAATCTTTAGTCTGGGAGTGTAAAGTTGATGAAAAAATAAAAAAGATTCATGGAAAAGGTAATGAAAATGTGGAAAATTAATTTAAAGCTACCACCGAGAAAGGAATTTAGAAAATAAAAAATGGTAAAAGTGAAAAGAGGGATTTTTCCAAGGAGACTCCAATGTCCCCTGGTTATTTTGTATTAGCCTAAACCCCCTTAGTAAATCTGATCAACAACTTATGAGAATGGGTACGATAATAAAAGAAACCGAGAAAAGAAAGAAAAGAGAATCTCTCATCTCTTCTACATGGACGATTTAAAGTTGTATGCGCCAAGTAGAGGAGAGGCAGAGAGACAGATAAAGGTGGTCAGTGATTTTTCATCGGATATTAGAATGGATTTTGGATTGGAAAAGTGTGCGTTCATAGTTATGAACAAAGGTAGAAAGATACATGCTGAAAACATCATAGTTAATAACATGGAAATCAAAGAACTGGAACAGGAAGGAACTTACAAATACCTTGGAGTAGAGGAGTCAGACAGGATTGAAAACAAAATTATGAAAGAGAGAATTAAAAAGGAATACATCTCAAGAGTGAAGAAAATATTAAAAACTGAATTAAAACCAAAAAACAAAATAGAGGCAATTAAGGTATTGGCAATGCCAGTAATGAGATATAGTTTTGGAATTATAGACTGGTACCAGCATGAAATAAATACTCTAGACACAACAACAAGGAAACTCCTCCATGCACACAAAATAATCTACAAAAACCAGTGCACAGCCCGTATATACATCCCGAGAGATGAAGGAGGTATGGGAATGCCACATATAGATAGAACCCACAAAAATGAAATAGTAGGATTAGCAGAATATATAGAAGGAAAAGGAACCAAATTCATTGGTTGGTTAAAAGAACATGAAGATTGCAAGGCTGGAACAACTTCAATAACAAAAAAGGCAAATGACTACCTCCATGAATTTAACATCGATATCAGAACACAGAATGGATGGAATGAGAAAAACCTCAAAGAAAGAACTAAAATCTTAAAGGAATCTTATAAAACAGCAAGAAAGAAAGCCGATAATGCAGAATGGGAAGAACATAGACACGCCCAACACTTTAAAAAAGAAGTATTGAACAAGGCCTTTATCAATAAGGAAAAATCGATAGAAACAGTTGCGAGGGGATTTTTAAAAATAAATGATGAGAGAACGCTGATCAGCTCAGGATTGGTGCTTAAGAACCAATTGGTTTAAAAAGCATATCGAAGGAGTCGATTGCTCTGATAGATGTAGGATGTGTGGGGAATCCTCAGAGACTGTGCCCCACATATTATCCGGATGTAAGACTCTGATACGTATGGGACTATATACGGAAAGACATAATACCATATGCAGGCTCATTCACTACAGACTATGCAAACTATATAATATTGATACTCCTAATAATCATTGGAATTACAAACCTCCAGCAATAGTAGATAATGACCATATCCAAATTCTATATGATTTTGGCATACCCACCGACATATTTGTACAAAGTAATAGACCGGATATTGTATGAGTTAATACAACTGCAAGAAAACATGTCAACTAATAGAGGTAGGTGTCCCATACGATGAAAATGTGGCCCTCTACGAAAGGGAGAAAGAAATTAAATATCAAAGATTACGATATGCCATCAGAAGGATGTGGGAGATGGAGGAGGTGGAGGTGGTGCCAGTGGTAGTGGGGTCCCTTGGAGCGATTAAAACCTCTCTAGTAACCTATCTACAAAAGATCCCTGCTAAAATTGGAACCGAGGAGATAGCTATAGAAGCAATTAGAGGAAGCCTAGGAATAATAAGGCTAGTCTTGGGGATTTGAGTGTGCGGTGCTATGCCTTAACCCAAGGTTTGGGGACGGTGTAGCACCGAAAGTACCCTCAAAAATTTGTGTTTAAAAAAATAAAAATAAAAAAAATAATAAATAATATTAGCAAAATGTTTATAACCAAACCCTCCATTAGGTGGGCTGTCAGGTGGGTGAAATGCTCACCACAGTTCACAGGATCCCCACCATATATATTCTTACAACCCTGAATTTTTTCGGGAGAAACAATAACATAAAGGTGTGGAGAAAAACCAGCAACTTCCGGTTTCATGGTGCACTTGGGGTGGTGTTTTGCCATCTTTCGTTTTCCAGAGGGCGTATGATTCATACTTTCCCTGGGTTATCGGGTGTTCCTAATTCCGCGCATCGGCTGCCTCTTCCCCCGAATCCTTCTCTTCCGTTCTTCTCATTGCTATGTCCCCTCGAATGCACTGAAAGTCGATTCCCCGTACGTTAACACCTGATTCACTTAGCCGTTGGGCTGGTTTAAAACAGGACCAGTTCCGACGGGTTGGTGTCTCGGGCGAGGAATCCGAACAGTAGGGGTGACCGGCCAGTGATTGAATGGAACAGAGAATTCGGTGGACGCGTGCATGGATGGCGAGTTGTCCCTGCCTTGGGGGGAATCCATGTGGACTCCGCGGAAGATATGGGGTGCCATTCTACGCACTTCAGGCACATGTTCAGGGGTGCTGGGGGGTAAACATAATCCCTCATCCTTAGGTCTGAGGTTTGGACCCGGATGAGGGATAAATACCTCCCTTAGAGGAGTGGAAGTTTTAAAAATATATAAAATTAGCCCTGAAATTATAAGGTTCATAGACAATGCAATGAAGATATGGAAAGTTAATATAAATCTCCATTATGAAGAATTTAATTTGGTAATAGAAGAAGTAAAAAATAAGCGAGGAATATTCCAGGGACACGCCATCTCTCCCTTAATATTTGTGCTTGCCATAAATCCTCTGAAAGCACTTTTAAATTTAATTGCCGCTTTGGGGAAGAATATCGTCATAAAATTCGAGAAAAAGAAAGGAAGCCCAAAATGAATTTCCGCCCCTTTTTATATGGAACGACTTTGAAACTTCTCTACGGCGTCGCAGAATAGGAGGAAGACCATGTAACAAATAGAAATCGTAAAAAGGTTTTAAATGACGTATGCATGTAAATTTGGGCTGATAAATGATGCGTTTTTTGCTATCAAAAAATCCAGAAGAATCAGAAAAGTTTAGATACATTGAAATTGAAGGAAGATATAATTAATGGTTAGAACAAGAACACAACGTATAAGTTTTGGAATAAGAAGGAGTCAGAAAAATAGAAAACAACATAATGAAGTGAAAAATAAAAAAGGAATATAGGAGAAGATTAAAATTAATCTTAAAATCGGAATTGAACCCTAGATAGATTCAAGATGCAAGCCATTAACACCTTGGGGATCCCGGTACTCTCATATGGTTTTGGAATTATCGACTGGATGCAGGAAGACTTAAACAAGCTGAATGTTATGACCAGGAAAATGTTGCACGCACACAAGATGACCTATAAAAATCAATGTGTGCCACAAATACATGTATCCAGAAAAAAAGGAGGAATGGGAGTACCCACAATAGATACAATATACAAAGCTGAAATAATAGGAATTGGGAAGTATTTGAAGGGCAAAGAGGAAAGATTCATTGGATGGGTATATGAGCATGAAAGCTTGAAACCTTCATCAACTTCAATTATTAAAAAAATGAAAGACTATATAAGAGATGTGAGAATTGATGAAGAAGTAAGAAACAATGAAAGTTTGGAGAGAAAAATAAAGAATGCTAAGAATAATGTACGTCTTAAGTGTAGTTGAGGATGAGTTGGTAGTATGTTCGCTAGATGCTTGGTTTGCGAGAGTGGGTGTGACGGATAGTGCTCGATGCTTGGGTGATCATCCGTATAAACTACTCGTGTAGGTGGGAGCCATGTCGGTGTGGACTTTACTTATCATATTGGTGTGATATGGGATGTGTGTATTGAAGAGAGTATCGTGGTGTTGTGCGAGCGCGCCAAGATGTGTAGCCTACGGCACGAACTGTGTGTTCGTGATGGGGGATGCTGTGGGTCGACTGAACATTTACACTTGAAAAATGCAGAAATGTGCCAATGAATGGTCGTAATCGGTATGTCACATATTATCTGGATGCGGGTGTTGCCCTGCTCGAGGGGCTCATATCACAGAAAGAACACAACAGCATATGAGGCTGATCATTATAGATTATGCAGGAAAATTTGAAAAATAGGAGTAGAATACAAGTTAACCACTGGAACATAACCTCAAATAATATAGGAAAATGAAACAATCAGAGTCTTAATACTTTGTATGATTACAGATATACCCAACAGACGCACAAGTCACTCATAACAAACCAGATATAGTTATCCACAACAAAACTGACAATAAATGCTGGATAATAGAGGTCGGAGTACCGTGGGATGGAGGCGTCTCAGCCTACGAAAGGGAAAAAGAACTTAAATACCAGAGACTGAAATACGAACTCAGAAGAATATGGAGCATTGACAACATTGAAATAGTTCCAGTCATTGTGGGAGCTACGGGAATAATAAAAAAAGCCTGGAAAAACATCTTGAGAGGCTCCCGGTACAGGTATCCACACTGGAGCTGAGTATGGCAGTGATCAAGAAGAGCTTGAGTATTTTAAGAACTGTACTGGGATATAGGTGAGACACCGAGAAAAGGGAAAATATGAGGATTGTTCTTAGGACTGAGGTTCGGTTCCGAACAATCCCATAAAGGAGCAGTATTGCCCTTAATAAAAGGAGATTTAACTTGAGCGATGATCACGTTGGTGGCGCTGGTTTTGGGATAGCCGGCCTTAAAGTTCGATTTCCTGTGGTCCCCCCGTGTTATCCCCTGCATAGGGGATAAAGCACGTTAAAAGGTAGTTTTAAAAAAAAAAAAATTAAAATTAATTTAAACTGTTTCTGATTTGGGTAAGTTATGAGTGTAATCATAAAGGAAGCTTAAAAATACACATGCTTACGCATCAAAATTACGCTGTTGGGCTGAGAAACCGGGTGCTTTAAAAACTACGCTTGAAACACGTTCTTCAGCGGTGGGCCAGTTCCGACGGGTCGGTGTCTCGGGCGAGGAATCTGAACAGCTTGGGGTGACCGGGTACTCCACGAGCGGAATGAGAATTAGGGTGCGCGGAGTGTTTGCAAATGGGATGGTGAGTTTTCCCCTTGTGCCCTTGGAGGGGAATCCATGTGGGCCTCCGCCGGAAGATATAGTGGGTGCTATTCTACGCAACTTAAGTGCACATGTTCAGGGGTGCTGGGGTAAACAGAAATCCCTCATGCCTTAGGTTCTGAGGTTTTGGGAACCCGGATGAGGGCTTAAACACCCTCCCTTCGAGAGTGAAATAAAAAAATATATATTTAAGAATGTTCGTGAGTGGTGGCAGTTGTATAGTGTATATTTATAATGCTTTTAAAGACTTGCGTTACGCCATCAAATATAAAGATTATTTAAATATTTTGAGTGTTGGCTGATGATCTAATTATAGAAAGGAAGCTTAAAGAACACCTCTGGCTTATGTCATGCTCAAAAATTAAAAAAAAAAAAGCTTTTCAATCCTAAGACTCGTGCTAGGGAGTAACCTAATCCTTTCAGGCTTAGTTCCAAGTTTGACTGGATGAAGGTTAAAAACTCTCTAAAGAGAGAGAGGGAAAAAAGTGTAAAATTAAGATTATGTAAATGTTCTGTTGTTTGCTATGATGTGTGACCAGAATAGGGAAATTATAAAAGCACATGCTTAAGGCAACCAAATATTCTGATAGGAGTAAAATTGATAAAAAGACCACACTGAGGGAGTAATGAAAAGAATATTAGCAGATGAAGATACTATAAACACAAAGAAGATGTTGGAAGGATAGGATAGTGGGGATAACCGGGGATGTAGTATGGTCTCCTGTCAAACATTAGGAAACCACCAGTCAGTTGGAAAAATAACAAAAAGAGAACCAGGAGGAAGAAGATAAAACGATAGAAGGGAACCTATATGAAGAACCAATAGGTGAACTGAAATACTTCCCAAACAATGAAAGTCTTGTAAATGTAAGCGAAGATCTAATACAGGATCTTTCAAACATTTGTAACCACGCGGAGGAAGAAGAAAAGAATTTGGATAGAAGTGAGGAAACATATACACAAGAGAACAAATAGATGAAATGTTACAAAAAATTGCTCATTACAGAGAGGAAGATCTATTGATTGGGTTTAATAAGAGGCTTAAAATAATAAAGATACACATCTAGTACAAATTGAACAAGCATATACGGTTAGTCAATAGAGCTCACCAAGAATATTCCCACTGGATTGGGATATTACAGAGTTAAATATACTTTATCATGCAATTGCAAGAGCCATATCAGATGTTATGGATACTGGAGTAACTAAAGAAACAAAAAGAAAAGGACGAATTAGAAAACCACCTTGGAAATTTAGATTAAAGAAAGAGGTACTAGAAATAAGAGGAGAAATCTCAATATTAACAGCTTATCAAAGAAACGAAATAAGATTGGATATTACTAAGAGGCAATCAGAGAATATGATTAGAAGAGAAAGAGTAATTCAAGGCAACAAAATAGTACATGCCATTGTGAGAAGAAAACCAAATCTGGCAGCTGAGAGTAAAAAACTGCCAAGATATGAAAGAAATGAAAAAGAAAAAACTGAACAGAATGTTTAATCAAGACCAAGGAAGGTTATATAGAGAATTGAAAGATGACAACATAACAGTAAAAACTCCACCAAAAAAGAGGAAATAGAGAAATTTTGGAAGAATATTTATGAGGACGATAGAGAGCGCAATACTCAAGCAGATTGGAAAAATGAAATTGTTAACAACCAAATAATGAACAACATAAATAGAATGAGGTTTCCGCCTATAGTGCAGAAGGATGGAAGGTAAGTTATAAAGACTTTGGTAGTTGGAAGGCCCTAGGACCTGATAAAGTTCATATAATGTATGGCTAAAGAAAATTTCAACCCTAATGGAACCTCTTGTGAAATACTTGAACAGATTAATGGAGGGTAAGGAACCCCTGCCAGAGTGGTTAACTACTGGAGATACAATCTTGATCACAAAATAATTGGAAACTAAAAATCCATCTAAATATAGATCGATAACTTGCCTTCCTACTGTGTACAAAACATTAACTGGAGTAATTTCAAACAGAATATATGAACATGCAATGACCAACAACATAATAAATGAAGAACAAAATGGTTGCGTTAGAAATGCGTATGGTACTAAAGAACAATTATTAATTAACAAAATTGTAATAGAAAACCGTAGGCAAAAACAAAAACATCTCGGTATGGCTTAGATTGATTATCAGAAGGCTTATGATAGTGTTCCCCATAGTTGAATAAAGGAAGTTTTAAAAATATATAAAATAAATGACACCATTGTAAATGGAACAGTGGAAAGCTAACCTGATGCTAAATCATGAAAAAGGATGTATGGAAATAAAAAAATATTAGGATAAAGATATATTTTCCAAGGAAATTTCTGTCGCCACTATTATTTATACTCGCCATTAACTCCCTAAGTAACCTTATATATAACATTGAAAATGGTTAATTGAAAGATGAGAGTTAATCCAAGAAATGAAAAGAAACCAAAAATAATCTCTCATCTATTCTACATGGATGACCTAAAGTTATATTCACCAAATAGGGAGGAAACTTCCAGACAGATAGAGATGGTAAAAAAAATTTGTCGGATGATATAAATATGGAGTTTGGATTGGATAAGTGTTCCTTTCTTCCACTTAAGAATGGAAGGAGAGTAGAGAGTGAGAACATCACGCTGGATCAAACTACCATCACCCAGCTACAACAGCAAAATGCATACAAATATCTTGGTAATGAAGAATCGGGAAAAAAATCAAACATAAAAAAATGAAAGAGATTGAAGAAAGAATTCTGAAAAAGAGTAAAATTAATATTAAAATCAAAGTTCAGGCCATAAAGACGTTTGCAGTACTAGTCATCTTATTTAGCTGTGGGATCATAGATTGGTATCAGGAAGATTTGAACCAACTTGACATTTCGACTAGAAAAATGCTAAATGCGAATAAGATACTTTCCCGATTGTACAAGAACGGAAAGAAGGGGGGATGGGAATGGTGGAGCTGGATCAAGTATACAAGAAAGAAATCATAGGAATAGGTGAATACTTATAGAGTTCAACAAAGAAATTTATACAGTGGGTGTGTCTGCATGAAAGAAGAACACCAGACTCGACTTTCTTCATAAAAAAGAAGAGAGAACATGAAGACACACAATGTAACGACAGTTCAGGTCCAGGAATGGGAGGAAAAAACAACAAAAATGAGAATAAAATATCTTAAGACATATATGAGAAAACAAAAAACATATAAATCAATGGAAGAGTCAAGCAATGGCAAAGCAATATAAAGTGTTATTGGAGGAAGTATATATTAATGGAGATAAATCGGTCGAAATATTTAGTAAAGGCTTACTTAAAGCAGAAGAGGAAAGAATGGTAATAGCAGCTCAAGATTGGCACAGGAAACACATTGAAAGGGAAAGCATCATTGACAGATAATATGTGAGCAGGACACCAAATTTGTTTCTCACATCTTAGTGGGGTACCAAATACCACTGAATCGTCATCTGTATACAGAAAGACACAACACCATTTGCAGTCTTATACATTTCAAATTGTGCCAGAAATATAACATCAGATTGGAAATATAATACCCCTGAAGTAAAAGAAAATGAAAAGGTGCTGTTATTGTTCGATTGTGCTATCCCAACTGACATGGCAGTCACTCATAACAGACCTGACATTGTAGTGAATGATAAGAGGGAACAGAGATGTTATTTAATAGAGGTGGTAGTTCCATTGGACAATTGGTGGACTTGGTGGCTTATGAGCGAGAAAAAGAATTAAAATATTGAAGGTGGTATGTTCTGTTCTTGAATAACCACCTTCAATTGAAGAATATGATGTTGAAGAGAGTGAGTGTTGTCACGAGACGAAGTGGCGTTTCTTCCCGGAGGCTGCTTAGGGAAACATCAGTTAGTCGTGGGGCCTCCTGCCCTGGGCACGCCACAGAACTCCCCAGCATTGAATGCCGCGAACACACTCCGCTCTCCGGGACCTGGAAGGGTCGGTTAGTAGCGTGTAGTTGTCAGGTGAGAGCTAGGGTGTGCACACACATTAAGGTCACCGAGAAGGTTTCTGACCACTCTGTACTCTTACTGGCAGTTGGCTGCACCTGCAGTGCTGAGGCTGTGCCAGGCGGGCAGGTAGCACACCCAAACAGTGAGTAGCGCCCAGCAGAAGAAACTTGAATTTAGATGGATGTTCAGTGATTTGATGGGTGTTCATGGTTGCTTGCAGGTGTTGTTGTGCTACTACAGTGGCACATGTCACCTGATGGTCATCAAATTCAAGGGGTTAAATTCTGGTCTGAATAACCACCTTCAATTGAAGAATATGAGATGGTTGAAGAGAGTGAGCGTTGTCACGATGAAGTGGTGTTTCTTCCCGGAGGCTGCTTAGGAGTCATCAGTGAGGCTAGCAGCCTCCTGCCCCAGACGCCACAGAACTCCCCCCTGTGACAATGCCGCGAGCACACTCCGCTCTCTGGACCTGGAAACCGGAGGCTGCTTAGGAGTTAGCAATGGGGCTAGCAGCCTCCTGCCCCAGACGCCAAGAACTAACCCCCCAGTGACATTGCCATGAAAGCAATACCTGCTCTTCTGAATTCGGAAACCGGAGGCTGCTTAGGAGTTATCAATGGGGCTAGCAGCCTCTTCCCCCAGACGCCACAGAACTCCCCCAGTGCATTGCCGCGAGCACACTCCGCTCTCTGGACCTGGAAACCGGAGGCTGCTTAGGAGTTATCAATGGGGCTAGCAGCCTCCTGCCCCAGACGCCACAATATCAAAGATTGAAACAGTAAATCAGAAGATTGTGGGAAATCCATGACATCATAGTAATCCCGATAGTATTAGGATCGCTGGGGAGTAATCAAGAAAAGTCTTCTGGAACATCTAAAGAACTTCCCAGTGTCGGTTATCAGTTTAGAATTAAGCATAATGGTAGTTATTAAAAGCATTGCTCTCCAAGGCTTGTGTTTGGATGTGGATAACGTAAACGGGGTAACCTTATGGTTAAGGTTTGACCACTGTCATTTTTACAACCCCTTAAAAGGGAGAAATTAAAAAAAAAAATAATAAATAAATAAATGTTCTTAGTGTGGTTATGAGTGTAATCGGGAAGGATGCTTAACAAGACATGTCTACGCATCAAAATGTGAAAATGGTTATAATAAAAAATGATTTCCGGGTGATAATCCCTGTGAAAATGTTTAAGCTAAAAAATGATTTCCGGGTGATAAACCCTGTCGCTGGCCCCACCTCATTGTAAGAGAAAGAGGTGAAGGGGGGATAGAGCTACTCGGTGCACCCCAAGGGATCTTGCCAAACAACTGGAGTCGAAAAAGTTCCTATAACAGAATATCAAGAGGCAAAGCAAACCTTTCATTAAGTAGGCTGTTATTGGGGTTCTAAGCTGACTACAGTCTACTGGATCATCGCGCTCATCCCCCGCAAAATAAAACTTCGGCCCGTCAGAACCAAACTGTGAGACTAACTCTGTCAAGCAGGTTTATTTGGTGCTAGGAAGTACCTGAAAATCCTCTTATGTCATATGCTCAAGGTTTGGGCATGTAAAAAGGATGAAACTTTTAAAAGGAGTGAAAAAAAAATATTTAATTAAATGCTCTGAGTATTTCTATGAGTGTAATAACTAGTGATGTAACGGTATCCGGCCGGATTTCCTGCCTTTTCGAAAAGCTCCGGCCGGATCTTTTTATAAGGAATTAAACATTTTTTCTTTAAAAATCTGAACATTTAGTTTGATATGAATAATCCATTTATTTTCTTTAAAAATATTAAGCTATAATTTGATAAGTAACTAAGAAATAGTCGTATATACACAAGTAGCAGATGTATAATTGTGATATTTTATTTTAATTTTTACTGCAAGATCTTTTAACAAACAACTGATGTAGATTTTTAATATTTAAAAAATTTTCGATTTCAATATTTACGCATATTTTTATTTACGAACCTGATTGGAGTAATATTTTTTTCTTTAATAAATGTAAGTTACTATGTATATGTATTCAAAATATTATGATGTACAAATATTCATGAATAAATGCATTAAGAAATGTTACTCAAAGGATAGGTTTAATGTTTATTAATTAAAAATTTGCACAAATTATTTTTCCAATTAATCTCAGTTTCTATCAATTTTTCGGAGTGGATATAATTGATCGAATTACGAAACTGTGCCCCGCAGGTGGGTGGGTATCTTGTTACGGTCGGAGTGTTACAACTCATGACATAACATAGTGATAATAGCCGATCTTTTTGCGTGCAGTGGTGGTCCCTGTACACATCTCAAAAAAAAAAAATATATAAATTTTTTTTTTTAGTGCGTCCTCCGGCCCCAACACTAGTATGTCACCTTCAATCCTCCCCTTCCTCGATAGCACAATTCTACTTGTAGTGGTGGTAGGGAGGGTCCAAATACCAGAGTGGTATCTGCGAGAAGATGTATTGGTGTTTTCGGTTAAAATTTCCCTTCTATTTTGGGGTTGCAGTGTACCCCCTTATTATTATTGTCCCCCCGTTAATCAATAATTCCACCCTGTCCTTGTGGAAGTAAATAGATGCATTTTTCACTGTACCCACGAGGTAGTATTTCTGTGTTTTTTTGGTTGATTTCTTCCCTTCTCTGTTTCTCTTTGGCTGTCCTACTTTCCATTACTGCAAGCTCTCATAGTATACTTTTGATACAGGCACTTTGTTTTCCATCTCGGCTATCGATCGTTTCGGGTGGGAAAGGTCGGCTTTCCTTTGTGTGAGTGACCACTACCCGATCGTCATTCCTTTCTTCCATCCTAGTCTGCAACAACAACCTTACTCTAGCTGGCGGTACGACATAGTGGATTGGCCTTCCTTTTATCAGGCCACTTACTTTCCAATCCTTCCTGCGTCAATTGTGTTCCCGTCTCCGGAAGAAGCCTTCACCGCATTTCGGGATACGATCCTCAATGCGGCTGTGGACCATATCCCCCGTTACTCTGGGCACCGCAAATCTACTACTACTTGGTGGAGTCGAGAATGTGCTCGGGCTACTCGAGAAAAGCGGAGCCCCTACAAGTTGTACAGGCTTACCCACACTCCTTCGAATTTGATTCTTTTTAAGGCTGCGGATGCTCGGTCGAGGTGTATAAACACGGACTAGGGAGCAATTTTTCCGGAACTACGCCTCCACTGTTACATCTACAGCTATTTCTTCGGTGTTTAAGGTTGTGCGTAAGATTTTCAGAAAACTTCAGACCCCCCCCCCCCACTCCTATCCTCCTTCAATATGGCCCACAGCCCACTGATGTTATCTCTGCTCTGGGAATGGTTGCTGATGAGCTAGGCTTTCACTTTGCTTCCTGCAACGTTGAGGGGTTCCTTTCTGTCTCATAAAGAGATCCACAATGACTCGACACCTGTCTACACTGATGGCTCCAAAACGGTAGGCGGAGTGGGGGCGTCGGCTGTCTTCCCAGATTTAGCCATTTCCCACACCCTCCTGCCTATACGTCCATCTTTTCGGCTGAGCCCATAGGGCTGGTTTTGGTTGTTGGCAGAATTAGCAACCTACCACCCGGACGTCGTTATACAATCTTCTCGGACTCTAGAGGCGCTCTCTTGGCTCTGTTCGATGGGTCAACAAGGAATCCTTTGGTTTCATCTATCCAAAAGATCATCGGCTCTGTTCAATTGACTGGGAGTGGCATTGAGTTCTGTTGGGTCCCTTCCCATGTGGGTGTTCCGGGGAACGAGAGAGCTGATGCGGAGGCCAACCGTGCTGCCGCCGGCAGAGTATCTAGCGGACGGTTCCTTCCCATGACTATACTGTTGGGACACCCCAGCGACTGATTATTACGCATGTGTCCGTTAGGGTTTCCCTGGTTGGGAGATGGTTGGGCGGTGGAGGATTCTCGTGGCGCTAAGCTGTGAAGGGTAAACCTCGTTTAGGTCAATGGCCGTCCTCTTGTAAACCGAGTCGCCGCCAGAGGTGGTTCGCCCGTTTACGAATAGGACATACCAATTCACGCATGGCTTTCACATGGTGAGAGAGCAACCCTTCCTGTTCGTTTTGTTCTTCGAGTGATTCTTACTATAGCCCATATATTTGTGGGTTGCGATGCAGTCTCACCCATCCGACTCCAGTTCTTCCCTGACATTCTTACCATTACTTTCCGGAATCGCCTTGCTCAAATTTTATATCTGACTCCCCCCATTTTCAAAGTGACAGTTTTTGCGTTCCTCCATGAACTGAACATCTTTTATCGATTGTAATCCTCTTTATTCCGTTATTTTTCTCGCTTTGTGTAGGGGACTTCCCTGTTGCTGTTATTTTACCGACACGTATATAGGCGCTCTTTTGCAAAAAGTAGGTATGGAAAATCCCTGTACATCCTCAAAAAATTATTATTATACTTATTATTTTTATTTTATTGTTCTTTTCCTGTTCATTTTGCACATCCCTTCTCCTGTTTATATCCCTTCTCCTCGGTTTCTATACGTAATGCTACTCACGCCGATCAGCCCTCTGTGCAAGCCTCCCTTGAAACCGCTCTTGCTCGCAATTGATGCGGGATTTCCAACGGCAGAATCTCACCCGGCCCTCCTTCAAATGCAGAAAGAAGCTAAAACCCTGTTGGCTTTCTCCGGCTGCTGGCTAGAGGGTCCTGAACTTACACAACTAGCGAGAGGTTTGTTCTGCACTACTCTTGGGCGCATAATTCTGGCTGCAGGCCCATCCTAAAAGGTACTGTTTATTTTCATCTGACTGGACAGGTCCTGGGAGTTCACCGCGTCATGAGCCACGCAAAATCTAATCCCATAGTGGCTTTCAGGTGGAGAAGCGAGCACTCGGCTGCAGGGGCTGGTTGATGTGGCTACGTTCCTGAGATTTATGTTTATTCATCATTTGTGTTATTGGTGGAAATGATGTTTTCCAGGAGTTTTTTATTTCTTATGGGTAAAGCTAAAAAGAAGATAAACGTTTTTAAGAAAAGGCGGTAATCACCATCTGTCGGGCCCCCCCACCCGACCCCTCCCTGTCTGTTTCCAGACCAGCGACCAGTAGGGGCTTTGATGCCCTTGTTGACGAAATGGTTGGTACTGCACCACCAACCCCTATGGTCTTCCATTCCGGTCCCGTTTCGAGGACTTCCCCGTCTAGACCAGGTGAGGCTGTTGTGGCCTCTCATAATGCCCTTTATCTTCAAACTTTACGTCAGTCAGCCCAGGCCCCTGCGTCAGCATTCGTAGACTCCAGAATCCCCCACCTCCTTTGATCGCTTTCTCCGACCCCCCCTCCAAGGGTCCCGGGTCTTGATTCCTACCCGCTTTATTTTTATTTACATTCGACGTCATCTCGTCCCCTGACTTCTGTGAGCCAGCTCATCCTTAGTGATGCTTTGGAAGCTGCTCTTCAAACTACTGAGCCACAGGCTACGCCAATGAGGAACGGTTCCCTCTTGGTTCGTGCTGCCTCTCGTACCCAGAGCAACGTACTTGCTTCCATATCACATTTGGGGAGGAAGATTCCTGTCATTTCTAAACCTGACGATGGTCTTAACACGTCGAAGGGTACCATATATACGCCGGAGTTCTGTTCCAATGCTCAGAAAGACATCCTTACTCACTTACGGAATCACCACGTATTATCACCGACGTTTATCGGTTCCCTCCGCGTAAGGAGAACCCCTCAACGATGAACCCTCGTCTTTTACTTACCTTCTCTTTGCCTTTCCCTCCATCCAAGGTAAAACTTGGTTTTACCATGCACAGTGGCCAGAGGAGGCCGGGTGTGGCTCCCCAGTAGATAGACACATGGACCGAGCGGAGCAATGTTACATCGGACATACGCCGGGACGATTGGCGCGCCTGGAAACATAGTCGCGAACCGTGTGCATGGTAAAACCAAGTTTTACCATGCACACGGTTCGGACTTATGTACCCTTCCCGAGAAGATGTTTCAAGTGCCATAAATTTGGTCACCCCCAGAAATATTGTCGGTCTCCCCAGACCATATGTCCGACATGTGGAAGTTCTATCCACTCGAACTGTGACGATCCCCCATGTTGTCCTAACTGCAAGGGGCCACACACGGCCTCCTCTGTCCACTGCCCCTTTTTTGTCTTGGAGAAGAAAATCCTGGAGCAGTGTGCCATTCATTAGTATGACCGTCGAGAGGCTACCCACCGGGCGAAGGGGAAGCTTGCTCATCTTCCTCTTTCTTATGCTGCTGCAACGTCCACTCCATCTGCGATTGCCTCTGCCGTTGCCCATCGTCCCCGTTCGTTGTGTCCAGAACTTGTTCCGCTTTCACGTTCGACCGTTCGGTCTTCCTTACCGGTTACCGGATCACCTGCTTCGGTGGCTCCCGTGGCTCCTGTGGCTCTGGACAATTGTCCTCCCAACTCTCCCAAAATTGTCCACCGGACCACTCGTCGTTCTTCGCCGACTCACTCGACCCTCTCTCATGCTCCTCTCCTTGTAGAGGTCCATGGAGCTCCCTAGGGGCTATCTGATTTTGCGACATGTTCCGCTTCTGAGGTCAATGGCGAACGTCCATGTGCCTCGTCGGAGCATGCCTGTACCGTCTCCCGGAAACGCCCAGCTTCTGTTTCGCCGGGGAAACACCAGGTCCCTCTTATCGGTTGCGAGAGTCCGTCCAAGGGTGGATCTTCCCGGGAGAGACATCCGTACTCGCTTGTTTATTGGCGGGCCGCGGATTTCTTGAAGCTGAAGGATCCCGTTTGCACTGGGGGGCCTGTCTCTGTACTGCCTAATCGGGCTCGCCGCGCTGACAACCCGCGTGGCCGTTCTCGGGCCAGTGGTCCGACCTCTGCCTGTTCTGATGATTTGCTACTTACGCCGCCTAAACTCTCTTCGCTTCTGCATTATTCAAGCGACGCTGAAACTTTTTCGGACGCCACGATGGACTCTTCGGACCACTCTTCTTCCGTGGGTGTGTCGCGTGCTGACACTGTTATCCCACCCAAGGGGAGGTCCGAGAAGGTATCGATTGACACCTCGCCCGCTCGCAGTCTTCCTTCGGGTAGACGTGGCTCCGCTTCGATGCGTGTTGAGGGTGGGTTGGCTGCGGGAGGACGTGGGAGGTTGAAGGAACCTTACTTTCCTGCCTCTTCCCCTCCACCCCCTTTGACTTCGGACCCGTCGACTGAGCCTTCTGGCTCTACTCGAGCGCGGACCGCTTCCGAGATTTTGCCTGCAGACGCCATTCACTCGTCTTCCGATGTGTTTCTTCCCACTCCCGCCGACACCATTCCTACTTGTCCTCCTCTTCCATCTTCCCCAGCCTCTGTTAGGGCCTCTCCTGGCGGGACACGTCCCCCTTCCCAGCCTGCTAAGAGGTCTGGCAGGGGTGCGTCTGAGGGGAGGAATGTGACTTGGCGTGCCTCTTTGGCGAGCCCTCTCCTGATGTGCCCAGAAACCCCTCTCGTAAACAGGGGGGTCAACACATATCCCTGCTGCGTGATCTTCCTCTCCCTCCGTGGTTTGAGGTTCCTGTCGGTGAGTCGTCCGACGGCTCACGGGACCATCCGATTTTATCCTCTGAGAAGTCTGCCACATCCCACAACATCGTGACTATTGTCACGGATCGTCCTGACCATTGATTGTTTCCCGTTTATGGCACGTTTCATCCAATGGAACTGCCGCGGATACTTTGCTAATTACGAAGAACTAAAGAGATTACTTGTTGATCATCAGCCCTTGGCTGTTTGTTTACAAGAATTGCAACTTCGTGACCGTGACCTTTTGCAACCTTCAAGGTACAGGAAACCCCTTATTTCCCTAATCAAGCGCGACAGAGGTGGGGCAGCGTTCCAGCTCACGAGTCTGTCCCATTTACCACATCCCCTCTCCACCCCACTTCATGCCGTTGCAGCTCGTATCCATCTTGACGCGCCGCTTACGCTGTGCTCAGTATACATACCTGGCTCCCAGCTGTAAATATACCAAGAAGGACCTCGGTTTATTTTTCATGCAGCCCTCACCGCCCATGTAGTCCTTGACTTTAACCCTAATATCCTTTGGGGTGACTCTGTTACAACCCCAATTCCGGTTGAGTATTAATGATGCAGGATTTCATTGGGATGCCCCTGTAACGGGCTCCTCTCCCACCTTGAACGTTTCTATACTTGGTACTTTCCTGTGTTGTATCCTCGTTGTGCTCCATCTCGCTTTTAGATTGTTTTGGGTGGAAAGGTCGTCTTTCCTCTGTGGTAGTGACCACTACCCTATCGTGATACCATCCTTTGGCCCCAGTCCGCAGCGTCATCTTATTCTCTGGCTGGCGCTATTACAGTGCGGACTATCTCCTTTCATCAGGCCACTGGCCTCCATCTCTTTGACACTGCAACTAACGTGTTCCTGCCTAGCAGATGCTTTCACCTACTTTTAGAAGTAATCCTTCTCGGGCGGCACGGAGCATTGGCACCCAGTCTAAATCGAAATCAACATCCCCTTGAGAACAAGATGCTCTGGCAAATCGTGTATGCTGTCAGTTAGATAGCTGTAAGCAAACATACTCACACCTCAACTTGATTCTGCTATGTTTTCTGGCGGCTCCGCCCCGGGGTATTAATCGCCGTACGCGGAAACAGTTTTTTCGCACATACGCTTCCACCGTTAATTCCTCTACGCCTGTATCTTCAGTCCATAAAAAGGTGCGAAAAATATCACGAAAGCACCATGCATATCCGCCTATTATTCTCGTTTACGGCCCGCAAACCTCTGATGTCATCTCTGCTCCCGGGGTTGTGGCAGACGAGTTGGGTTATCATTTCGCATCCTGCCAAAGCGGCTTCCGGTATCCTGAACCTTTTCGTTCTGGTCGCTTGCGGTTGGAGTTTCCTTATTTTTCTGTTCCACCTGGAACAGACCTTCCATACAACAGGCTTTTCACCAGGGCAGAGTTCCTAGACACCCTCAAGCTTTGCGGGGATGGAGCGCCTGGCCCTGACGGCATCTCCTTCCAGATGCTTCGGCATGCTCATCCATCTGCCACTGCCTTCCTTCTCGGCTTATACAGTAGAATATGGGTGGAGGGGGTCTTCCCTCCCATCTGGTCAACTGCATATATTGTCCCCATTCCCAAACCTGGGAAGGATCCGACTTCTTCCGATAACCATCGCCCTTTTTCCTTGACCTGCAATACATGTAAGCTCATGGAGAGATTGGTGACTTCCCGTCTTGTTCCTACGTTAGAGCAACTCCATGCATTTTCCGACTACCAATTTGGTTTTCGTCGCTATCTCTCCACAAGGATCCTCTCCTTCGGTTGGATCACGACATTCGTGAGTCATTTGCTTCCAACAAAATGATCTTGGCCGTCTTCTTTAACCTCGAAAAGGCGTATGATAGCATTTGGAGGCTGGGGGTTTTGCGGAGCCTCCACTCCTTGGGACTTAGGGGGCAACTTCCCCTCTTCCTTCAGTTATTGATGTCGGATCGTTCGTTTCAGGTCCGTTATGGTACCACGCTGTCGAGGCGTTTTGTCCTGGACAAAGGATTGCCGCAGGGGAGTGTACTGAGTGTGTTGCTTTTCACTATCGGTTTCAATGGTTTTGTCGATTCCATCCCGACCTCTGTGCGCTGCTCCATCTATATTGACGATCTTGCCCTGTACATCTCTGGAGCTAAACTTCCTTGTATGGAACGTCAACTTCAGGCTGCCATCGATAGGGTTTCCTCCTGGTGCTCTGAGCGTGGCTTTACATTATCCACATCGAAAACTACAGCCGTGCTTTTCCGTAAAAATCCTCGTCGTAGGGGTGGCCTACAATCGCCTCCAATATTACGCCTCTATGGCTCCCTATCCGTGTGGAGCCGAGGGTGTGGTCCCCGGCCCATTGCCGATGAGCGCCTCACGTACCTTCCTCATATTACTCTCCTCAAAGCTACTTGCCGCCGTTCCTTGGATCTCTTACTGCACCTCACCTCCAAGACTTTGGGTGCGGACAGGAAAACCATGCTCCACCTTTGCATCATGCTGGTACGGGCTAAACTGGACTATGGTTATGCCATATTTGGGCAGACCTTCCAGTCCTACCTCCGACTTCTTGACCCCATTCAGACTGAAGGTCTGAGAATTGCCACTGCTGGTGCATTCCGTTCCTCTCTGAAGGAGACGCCTGGAGGTGAGGTGCCGGCACGCCCTGGTCCCCTGCGGAGGAGCAGCCTCATGCAATTTATGCTGTTCATCCGTCTTCTGTAGTTCCTACCCGTCGGCCTTGAAACCTATAATAGAGCGCGTCCGTCACAACCCTTCTTATTGGCCATTTGCTGGGTTTGTTACTTCCATCTTCGCTTTCCTCGACCTTCCTCAGCGAAAGGTCATGCAATATTATTTTACCTCTACCCATTCACAGTCGGTCTCTCCGCCTCCTGCTCTCTGCAGTGGGATCCAGTCTTTGAGTAACGGTGGCACACCCGGTGCTGTTGAGGAATTCCTTTGTATCTCACGCGGCGGTGCTAGCGACTCTATAGCGGTTACACCGATGGTTCAAAGACGGAGGAAGGGGTGGGAGCTTCAGCTTTTTTTCCGGACATCACTGTATCCCACACCCTTCCACCCTATTTGTCTGTTTTTTTTTCGGCTGAACTGATAGCAATGTCCATGGCGGTGAACAGGATCAATACCTTCGCCCGTGGGGGTAATTATACCATCTTTTTTGATTCTCGGAGCACTCTCCAGTCTTTGCTTGACCTGTCAACCCGTAACCCTCTGGTCTGTGCCATTCAACAGTCCCTCTGCTTGTTACCTTCGCAGAACCACTACATTGAGTTCTGTTGGGTTCCCTCCCATGTGAGTGTTCCTGGTAACGAACGGGCCGATGGGGAAGCCAAACAGGCGGCTGCACACGGGGTGTCGTGTGCCCAATACCTTCCTCCTGCTGCGCGCCTGGGCCATTTCCCTGCTACAGATTTCTCTATCTCTTTGCGTCGGGGCTTCCTCTCTGGCTGGCAGTCATGTTGGGCGGATTAGCGCCAAACTTCGGAATGTCAAACCGGTCCTTGGCCGGTGGTCTTCATCTAGTAGGAGGAGTCGCCTCCTGGAGGTGGTCCTGGCTTGTTTGCGTCTTGGTCATACAAATATCGCGCGTGGGTTTTTGCTCCTCCAGTTGTCCTCTCACAGTCGTTCATCTCTTTGTGGATTGCGTTGAAATCTCGACCCTTAGAAGCAAGTTCTTTCCTGACGTGCTAACAATACCTCTTCAGCATCGCCTTCAGCACATCTTGTCCGAATCGTCTCATTTTCGTAGTGATTGCATTTTTGCCTTCCAATTAGAATTGAACATCTTGTATAAGATCTCAGCCTTGTTCCTATTTCGTTCCGTTAAGGGCTTCCCTTGTCGTTAGTTTTCTAACACGGTATAGCCGCATTCTTGTGTGCTGTGGAGATCCCTGTACATCCACTCAAAAAAAAAATTATTATTATTATTATTATTATTATTATTATTATTATTATTATCCCCGTTAACGTACCCCACCGTGTCGGGGTGGGGGGACTCAGATACCTTTTTCGGATGGTATCTGCTAAGAGGTACGTTTTGATTTTGGTTGTTTTTTCCCCCCTCTTTTTGTAAACGCCTACTTTCCATTTATGTTCGATGAATCTATGGTATATTACCTTGTTATAACATTTAATAAACGGACTTGGAAATAAAGATGAAAACTTCAAAAACTGTAAATATATTTTTATTATTATTACTATGGTCGTTATTATTATTATTATTATTATTATTATTATATTATTATTATTATTAT
>JABUQX010071193.1:0-10889 GCA_015478945.1 Trachelipus rathkii
CGGTATTGCTTCGTTCCGGCTGGAACGGGTGTAAGTGTGTATAAGTGTCATAGTGTGAAACGCTTTCACGCGTTTTCGTGTGAAGCGTCAAGTGTGTGTGAAGGTGTAAGTGTAGGTGTGAGTGTGGGTGAAAGTAAAATGAACTCAAGCTAGGACAGGAACATACATGAGTTCAAGTTAGGACAGTTACCAACTGCAGGTACAGCGACAGGTACCTACATGAGCTCGATATAATCCCATTTAATCCCTCACGGACCTTTATGAAAGGTCAAAATAATCGCAACAAATAGCGTATCGATACCCGAAATATCGATGCCAAAATACCATAAGGGGGGCTAAAACTCCCAAAGGGGGGACACGTACGACGGTTGCTGCGCAACCGTCTCGTGCACCCCTTCTTCGAAGGGGTGCCAAAATCCGACTCAGGAAACAAGTTGAAAAATAATCAATACAGTATCGATACCCAAAAATATCGATATTTTTACCGATATTTGGTTTACCGATAATGACTTCCTACTACTCATTTGAACACATTGAACTTTAGATCTATACTTCTTATTCTAGAGTCTATACCATAGTCTCACTACTATACAATAACACAGGTAACAACAAACCCTCATGAAAGACCCTAGCGCATTCAAGATTTAGTCCCTTTACATTCACCAACGATTTAATTGCACCAGCCACCTTTCTGCCATTCACAACTTTCCTATTACACTCTGCATCATCCGTTTCTATCTCATCCAACATATACCCTATATTTAAACTCATTCACTTGTTCCAGCTGCTCACCATCTAACATTACTTCACACTGAGGATTGTTTTCACTTATAACCATAACCTTACTCTTATCTACGTTTACTTTCAAACCGCTAGTTTTATACACCCTGCCAAATCTCTCTACCAATCCTCTCAAACACTTCAGATTCACCACACAAAACCAAATCATCCGCATATATAATAGGTAGGGCACCCTCCACTCTCTCCCTACTCCCATCATTCTTACCATTTCTGCCACCCCCCACCTCTAGTTCTTTCATAACCCCATCCATTTACAAATTGAATAACCAAGGAGACATAACACAACCCTGCCTCACTCCGCTATTAATACTAAACCAATCACTTTTGACACCATTCATTCTTATCACTCTCCTCATACATACTTTTGATTTCCATTCAGTATTTACCACGAACACCATATATCACTAACACCTACCACAAAGATTCCTCTATTAAGCCTGTTGCAATTCCTAAAACCTAAATACAATTTATTCTTTTCTCCATCATTTTCTCAATCATTTATTTCAATGTAAAGATTTGATCCACACATCCTCTACCACTTCTAAACGCACCTTGTTCTTCACCAATCAGTAGTCCAGTCACTCGACGCACTCTTTCGACCAAAATACCAGTGCATATCTTCCCTACAACACTCAATAAAATTAATTCCCCTATAATTTCTACAGTTCCCTTTATCTCCCTTACCCTTATATAAGGGTACTATTACTGCTCTCCTCCAATCCCTCGGAACTATACCCTCCATAAACGCTTTATTACACAACTTCCAAATCCAATCAATCATATCTCCTTTCCAGTTCTTGATGTTTTCACCAGTAATTTCATCCTATGCGCCTGCAGATTTACCGTTCTTAAACTTTCTCACTCTACCCATTTACCTCCTTCTTGCTAATAACCTCATCCCCCAAAATACCTATTTCTTCTTGCACCATCAAACCCACACACATTCACTATCACCTCTTCATTACTGCCAATATTATACAGATTTTAGAAGTGTTCTTTCCACACTCCCCTCATATCCCTTTCATCAGTTACAAAAGCACCATCCCTATTCATTATTCTAAGCAGGTTCCCCTTATTCTCATTCTTAACCTTTCGCGCTTCCTTCCAGAAGAGCTTTTTATTCCCTTGTAAGTCCCCATTCATCCTTCTTCCAAACTGTTCATTTACCTCTTCTTTTCTCCTACGTATGAACCTTTTAGTATTTCTTTTTTCCTCATATAATTACAAGCATCTTTCTTTTGAAACTTCATCATTTGCTTTTAGTACATTCAACCACCCTTCTTTTTTTACTTTTAACTGCTTGCATCACTCTGTTTACCGCCACTGTTAACATTTTTACTTCCTACTTGGCACATCCACATACTTCTTTCTTTTGCTGCTAACAATTGCTTCCTTCATTTGTTCCCAGATTTGTTCAGTTTCAACTTATTCACATTCACCTGATTTACTTGCCAGCGGTCTTATATACTTATAATATTACCTTGTTCGCTTAACTTCTCACTCTTAATTTTAGCCACTTACTTCCGTATCACCTTCCTTTCCATCCAAGCCCAACTAACTTAATTTTACAAAGAACAACATAATGATCCAATAATCCCATTCCTAAACCTCTCACTGATTTAACAACCAACACATACTTCAACATCTCCTTCTTCACCAACACAAAATCAATCATACTTTTCACTTCGATACCATCTCTACCTACACCAACTTTAGTATACTTCTGGATACTCTTGTGTTTAAAGAAAGTATTACTTACACACAAACCTATTTCCACACAGAAATCAATCACCTTCCTACCATTCTCATTTTCTCTCGACACCCCAAAACCACCTGTTATACCATCCCTTTTTTGATCACCTATTCAACCATTCAGGTCCCCAACACTACCAATCTGAAGCTCCTACTCACCCCATCCAAAACATATATATATATATATATATATATATATATATATATATATATATATATATATATCTATATATATATATATATATATATATATATATATATATATATATATATATATATATATATATATATATATATATATATATATATATATATATATATATTTGGATAAAGAATGGAATTATTGAGAGAAGTCATTGGAAATGATTTGTGCTCAAAGATGGTTGAATACTTCGTAGCGGTCAGGACCAATGAAGATTTTCTTCGCTTGGTTATAGGGCGACAGGGCTAGCAACCTGGTCCTTTCCTTGTATTACTCTTGGACCAGCGTTAGAATCTTATGCGCCTAGAAACAAGATCTTCTGGAGAGCTCTGGGAGAACGAGTTTTGAGGCCTAATGGAAGATGATGCTAGTTCTACTGAAGGCGAAAACCCTACCTGAGAGTGTTAACTCAAGGACTGGCGTCTGAAACCATAGCGCCGAGGAATGGTTTTCTAGACTGCTCTAGGGCTAAGAGTTTCGGGTCAGAAGATGCTGGACCAACTGGCAGGGCGAAAGCCCTTCCTGGGAGTTGTTATAGATTATAGATAAATTATTATTATTATTATTATTATTATTATTATTATTATTATTATTATTATTATTATTATTATTATTATTATTATTATTATTATTATTATTATTATTATTAGTATTATTAATGACCTTATGTGTGTGTGTGTGTGTTATTATTATTGTATTATTATTATTAGTAGTAGTAGTAGTATTAGTAGTAGTAGTAGTAGTAGTAAAGTAGTAGTAATTACTAGATTTTGTTTTAAAATGCAACCGCAACCGAGGTTGTTGAAAAATTTAAGATCACACCCAAAACCATAACCACGAGGTTGTATGATAAGTATTGGGCTTTGTAATAATAATATATATATATATATATATATATATAGCATAATAACCATATATATATATATATATATATATATATATATATATATATATATATATATATATATAAATATAAATATGTACTTCTTTATATATATATATATATATGTATATTTATATATATATATATATATACTGCCCTTAGTGATGGGACGATGATGATTATAGTAAATTTTGATGATGATGATGACGATTGAAAAGAATATTTCAATAAATCTACTCTCTCTCTCTCTCTCTCTCTCTCTCTATATATATATATATATATATATATATATATATATATATATATATATATATATATATATATATATATATATATATATATATATATATATATATTTTATATTTCTGACCTCTTTGTTACTCTATCACCAATAGTTAGGGTACAGCTTTAAAATTATTAAACGATCAAAATATTTAATAATAATAATAATAATAATAATAATAATAATAATAATAATAATAATAATAATAATAATAATAATAATAATTATGTAATTATTTTTTACTAAGATTTAATATTTTAATAATACGTAGCATGCTACTATTGATTTTTTTTTTTAGGTTGGAATTCCTTTAAGCACTATCGCAGAAGAATTTAGGGGATCTCAACCATTTTTAGTTGCAATAGGAAACTCAAGAAAAGAAATATCTTCTTATTTCATTTTTATTGACTCGTTGTGTGTTCGCACCTCTTGTGATTCTTTCATGGGTGCATTTGACGAATTCTTCAAGTGCCACTACGTATTCCGTATATCCTACGAGAAATGCTTTAGTCCTATGCTGACTTTTCTTCAATTTACAATTTACAATATTGATAAAAACGAACAGAAAGAATCTCCTCGAATCAAGGACATTAGGAGCAAAATTTTGAATAAAATGCAATCACAATAATGTTTTAATTATATTTCTTTAATTTTTCAATTAACGTTAGAATTTGTTAGATTACTTAACATTTTTATTTTATTTTAGCCAAAATGTTTAAATGCTTTAAATGCCATAAATACTTCGTTAATAGTAAGGAATATGTAAATCACTTAAAATTTTACCATGTGATCTTTGATGGAAATGTTTTGTATTGTATTCAAGATGCTTGTAATAAGCATTTTTACTCATATAGAGGATTTATAAACCATATCAAGAAAAATCATGTACATAATGATAATGAGAATCAGCAATCTGAAGTATTCAAAGAAAATATAGTTAATTCATGTGTGAATCAAAGTTATTGTGAACAGAATTACTTTGTCACTAAAAATCATGATAGAGAAGGGTCACTTTTTAATGAAATTACAAATTTTGCTTCATATATTTATTCTAAAGATATTCCTCTAAAAGTTGCCAACGAAATAATGAGTCATACATGTAATTTGCTTAGCAAAATCGGTGATATTTGTAAAAATAATGAAAATTTGGATGTTTTTTTTGATCTTGAAAGCATTAATAATAATTATACATCTAACATGTTTTGGCTTCAATGCTTTATAGCGAAATTTAATTTAGTAGAGAGTGTAGATATTGCAATTGGTACATATGAAGATACAAGATATAATAAAAAAAATAAATACTTTGAACCAGTAATAGTTAGTAGCACATTTACCTACATTCCAATTCTTAAAACACTAACTTTTTTGATGAATAATGAACAAATACAAAGTTATTTTCTTAAGAGTAACAATAATTTACAGAATGTTATAAAGAGATTTCAAGATGCTTCATGTTTTGCCAACCACCCTCTTTTTTCTGTTGAAAAGTATGCATTACAAGTTCATCTATTTTATGATGATTTTGAAATTTGCAATCCAATTGGCCACAGAGCCAACATCCACAAATTAGGTGTCATTTATTTTACTTTAGGCAATTTACCTCCACATCTCAATTCGTACTTGAAAAATATTCATTTAGTAGCTTTGTTTCATGTTCAAGACTTAAAAGCATTTGGGTTTCATTCTATTTTAGATCCAATTGTATCAGATCTGAGGGTACTAGAAACCACAGGAATAAAAGTAAATTTTCGAAAATCCTCTTAAGGGAACAATTTCCAATTTTAGTGCAGATAACTTAGGGTATAATACCATTATGGGTTTTGTACAGTCTTTCAACTCTACATATTTCTGTAGGATTTGCACTAGTAGTAGGGATCAGTGTAGGAATGTATTTAAGGAAAGGTTAGATATGCTTAAAAATAAAAAAATGCTTACTTTGTCTCGATGATTCAACTCCTCATATCTTCCTTAACTCTAATGACAACTTTATTAAATTCTTTGCAATATTTTCATGTAGCAGAAAATCATTATGTTGATATAATGCACGATATGCTAGAAGGAATTGTCCAATATGAGATTAAATTGTTACTAAATTATTTAATTGATCAGAAGTCCATGACACCAGATCATTTATTAAAAAAAATCTCTAGTTACCCATATGGCTCTCATGACAAAAAGAATTCTTCCTTTGATTTTGGGTAGCATTGTCAATCCAGGTGATCACAAGGGACACATGACTTTACTTTCCCTTCTATTACAAATCATGAATATAGCTTTTTCTCCAAAAATAACCTTATCTTTAACTCGTTACTTGTCAATGCTTATTGATGAACATCATACTTTATTCGTAAGTTTATATGGCAAAGAGCAGTTGATTCCAAAACATCACTTTGTAATACATTATCCACGTATTATGCGAGAAAGGGGACCATTGATATATTTTTGGGCTTTAAGATTTGAAGCTAAACATTATTTTTCCTCGATGACACGTACTGTGAGAAATTTTAAAAACGTAACAAAAACCTTAGCAATACACGCCATCAGTAAAAACAAGCCCATTTATTTCACAATCCTGATTCATCCATTCAGTTTGTACCTTTAAAAAATAACGTTTTACCAGAGTATGTGGGTGAAGAAATCGTAAAGAAGTTCAATTTGAGTGATGAAGTAAGGTGTTTAAAGCATATTATATTGAGTAATGTTATGTTCAAATGTGGCTCTAATATTTATTGGGTTTCAGAATGATTGGCTGAAATTTGGGGAGATAATAAATGTAATAGCTTGTAAGAGCGGAGTTAATTACTTCCACGTCAGAGTTTGGTACTCCTTATATTTTTCTGAAAGATTTCACTGTTACATTGTAGAGAGATCAAAAGAGGTTGAGTTATTAGATATTTGTAGTCTGGAAGATTTCACTCAATATTCAATTCATAGTTCTACAGACAATCTTGATACTGATAGATATAAAGTTCCTAAGCATATTTTATTTTAAGGTTTTGCATTCGACTTCACATATTAAATTGTATTTCAGCTTTATTTATTCTATATAATAGCTTGGCTATACCTAACGGGTTAGATTGCCGACAAAATCCAGTGATTACTTTCCTCAACTATAACCATCTATTTAACTTTATTCCTCTTTTGGTCTTTGTCGACGACTAAAACTACCTCATATTTTTTTCCAAAAAATGCTTTTGTACTATAATATGTATATTATATACTATATATATATATATATATATATAATATTATATATATTATATAATTATATATTATATATATATATATTATTTATATTATATATATAATATATATATATATATATATATTATTATATTATATATATTAATATATTATATTAAAATATTTATAATATATTATTATTATATATTATATATTTTATATATATAATTATATATTATATATCTATATATATATATATATATTAATATATTATATATATATATTATGATGTAAATTTTTTTATTCAACTTGGTATATTTTTATATGAAATTAATAAAACTATTTGGCTTAGTTTTGCTTGTTAATAAAAACCTTTATATAACTATATATATTATATATATATATATTATATATTATATATATATATTATATATATATATAAATTTATATATATATATATTATTATATTATCTTATATTTTTATATATTATATATATAATATATATATTTATATATATTATATATATATACATATATATATAATATTATTATATTATATATATATTTATATTAATATATATATATATATATATATATTATATATATATATATATATAATTATATATATATATATATATAGTAGTAAAACTGAAAAGAGGTCCCTCACTTTTAATAGTGAGCTAATAAATAAATGAAGTGAATTGGTTTTCTTTAAAAGAGTACAGTAAAACTAACATGAAGAGTTTAATAGGCATCCTTTCGTGAGTTAAGGTTAATTCATATAGAGAGTATATTTTGTCAATTTTCGTGAGTGAAAATACCTCTTTTTTAAGAGTTATTGGATCATCGTTTCGTGATTAAAATTTCACCCCATTTAAAGAGTTACTGGAACTTCCATAGAGAGTTTATTTGTCATCGTTTCATGAGTGGAAATTCACTCCTTTTTAAGAGTTACGATAACTAAAAAAAAAAGGCTGCATATATTGGCACTTTTTAAAAATATATTTAACTCCTTATGGAGTTCATTTTACTCTCTCGAATTTGCAGTGTAATAATATAGTAATATTGGATCATAATGACTACATTACAAAATGCAATCACATCCTAAACGACAATAACACATATTCCACCAAAAAAAAAAAGAAAAAAAAAAACACCCACACAAAACTCTTTCGATACATTTCAATAGCCATCTAAAGCAAATATGTAAACATATGCGGTATACACCAAGACAGAACAAGCACATGAATACAAATATTTCACAATTTTATGGAAATACATGTTAAACAAAAACAATACGTGCCTTTAGGCCATGAATACCATTCATCAATTGCAATACTTATAATTGTCTTTCCTGGTTATCACACAGTCCTCCATTCCTTATTGGAAAACTCTCCCTCGCAAATCAAAAACACCTAATGGTTTTAAACAACAGACTCATTCCATAAACCCTTCCACCAATAAATTCCTAAGTTTCGAGGTAGTATCCCTATTTACCTCCGTATCCGTACCCACAACTCCTTGAAAACTTTATAACTTCTAATCAAATCAACCTTACCCACCCATTCCCCCTTATCAAAGAATTAATACTTCTACTTCAACCATTTTTCACGTTCTATAACCAATTCTGCGCGTCAAATCAAGGCTTCAATAGGACTCCCCACTTTCCCCACCCACGCTAAGCTTTCATGGAGTTACATAGAACATGTATCATATACTTACTATACCCACCTCCTAACCCTCCACATGGCCTACGATATGGCGACGACGTAATTCGTAGCCAATCCCTAACCACACAATTAACCATTATCTAACTCTAATAAACAACATACATCCCTCCATATCCTTCCCCTACGACTTACCCCATAATTCCACAATACCCTTTTTAGACACTTTACTTTCTTGGAAAGATTTCCCACACCCAAACTACTCAGTATACAGAAAACCTACCTCAACTCCCACTTACATACACTGGTATTCTGCCCATAACAAAAACACAAAAATAGCTACTTTAACTTCCCTATACCTGAGAGCCCTCCGCATATGCACCCCCACTCATCTCAATTCTGAAACACAATATCTCTACTCAACTTTTACAAAACTCAAATACCCATCCTCCATAATAAATTCCGCCTATAAAAAAGCAAAACAAAAAATACACCAAGCCCAACATGTAGACACCAATACACCAAAATCATTCCTTCCTTTGCCCTATGAACTTAACACACATCAAACAACATCTACCCAAAATCCATATCCATTATCATAAAATATCTTGTTCCCTCAATAGGCCTGTCAGCCCTTAAATACAAGTGCCCCAAAACCATGGCATTACCCAAATCCCCTTCACAAACTGCCTCATATTAATAGGGGAAACAGAATGATTGACTGAGATATTCAACAGACAGAACTGACCTACGCAACGATAACATTAATTGCGATCCTTCCCAACACTGTACTCATAACCAAGCCAGAATAATATAACAACCATCCATTCTAGCAAAATATAAGCATATACAAAAAAGAATAATAGCTTTGAATCCTATACCATTCATAATACACACACTTTAATAAAATACCACGTCAGTTTCACTTTGGATACATCCAAAACTCGAATCTGTTCATCAGAATATTTACAGGATTTTAAATAACCAAAAAAAACCCAACTACTAAACCTCTCACAAACCCTTCATTTGAATATTAAGGATGAAGTCTTTCCTTTACTTGAAATAAGGTCTATGTCTCTTATTATGAAAGCTTGCTCCGTAGGTACCTTAAATAATGTTTTCATCGATTAATGGCAGCGGTTCCAACCTGTGGTACGCGACCGCCCGGGGTTTTCCGCCTGCTGTCGATTGGGGTAACACGAAAAAAAATATTGGTGTTAATGGCGGAAACATCCGAAAACAATGGCTTAATATTAAAAAAGAATGTAAAAAAAATTAATGATATTATAGATAGTAAATTATGATTAAATTATTGTTCTTTAATATATATATTATATATAACTTATATATATATTATAATATATAATTATATAATATATATTATATATATATATATTTATATATATATATATATATATATTAGGTATATCTTATATATATACTATATATAATATATATGATTATAATATATATTATCTATATATATATATGTATATATACTTATATATATAGTATTATATTATTAGTAGTATATATCTATATAATAGTAATATTGTATATTATTATATATATATATATTAATATATATTATAAATATATAGTATATATTAATATATATTATTATATATAATGTATATATATATATATATATATATGATATATATATATAGTTTATATATTATAAATTTATAAACTGGAAGTACTTCTAAGTACAGCCTGATGATTACAAGCGCAAGGAGACCAGTGTGCAGTGACTGATAGTGGAATTCTGGTAATTGATAATAGCATTAATAAATCGAAAAATATCAGGCCTCTTCTAAAGAAGAGAAAATATTCTGATGATTACTTGAAATACGGATTTTCATTTATGGGAGATGAGGACAGTCCAAAACCGCTTTGTGTTATTTGTGGGGAAACATTATCGAATGGCAGCATGAAACAATCTTTATTAATGCCTCATTTAGAAACTAAGCATCCAAGTTACAAACAAAAAGATGTCAGCTTTTTCCAAAGACTATCAAATGGCCCCAGTGTAATTTCGTATCTGATGTCTGCGAACAAACTCAATGACAACGCTGTGGAAGCATCGTACAGAATAAGTTACCATATTGCTAAAAG
>JABUQX010071194.1:0-5000 GCA_015478945.1 Trachelipus rathkii
AAATATGAATTTTGATTTTGGGTCTTTTGGCCGTAAATATATTGATACATTCTATGTTGCCAATATTGATATTAAACATTTTAGGTATTTGGCATTATTAAAAGGAAATTTGGAATGGGCATTGACTTTTAGCAAATATTTATTGAAAGACCTTTTTACAAATAATACAGTAAAATTGTGTAAAAATGAAAATTTTTAATATTAAGTATGTGGCATGACGTCTTTCCTCTCCAATCATCATTTCCACCTTCCTCCTACCCCTGGCATGTTCCTTCTAGTCCATCCACTATTTAAGATGTCTTGTTTTGAAATATAAAATTTATTTTTGAATCTATATTTGCCCGAAAAAACCACCACATAAAATGAAACAAATGCAAAAACTTTGGGACGAAAATTTTTGAAAAAATATAAAATGAAAATAACAGAATGAGCACAGCCGTTGATAGGTGAGGACGGTCTTGTTAACTACTTTGATGAAAAGGACCGCTTTATATACCTGAAAAAGTATTAAAATAGAAGCTGGCCAGCACCTACCCTTATAAAGGTGAAACCCCGAGGATCTCCCCAACGAAGCTATATTCCACGAACTAGAGCCAGAATTTGAAATCTAATTAGCTACAGGAGTTGTAAGGAAGACCACTCACCCTGGTCAGTTCCCCAGGTAAGTGATCCTTGAAAAAAGCGAAGGGCGAGTCAGAATCATATCCGATTTTAGAGAGCTAAACAAGAGAGCTGAGATCGAAACTTACGGTCTTCCCCACCTGCAAGACGCCATGTTTACCTTGAAAGAGAGTAAACTATACACTAAGATTGACCTCGAACAGGCATTCTATGGGATTCCACTCCACCCAGACTCTGAAAAATACTTCACCATAACCTCAAACATCGGCACATAAAGCTATCGATGCTTACCGATGGGGTTCGTCTAAATCAATATTTTGTTTTAAGCTATTGTCGATATTCTAATGCATGGCCTTCCAAACACGTGTACCTACATGGATGGCATTCTTATACACTCCCAAACGGAGGAGGAACACAAAATCCTCCTTGAAAAAGTACTAAAAAGGTTGCAATATTTAAACATCAGTATTAATTCCTCCAAGTGTCAAATAGCTAAGAAATAAATCCATTATCTGGGATATACCATCAATGAAAACGGCATCAGACTAAATTGTGAGAAAAAAATAAACTGAAAATCGATTTACCCCCAAGCCTAAGACTTTCAAAGAATTTTAAGAAGTTATCTTGGAAAAATAGGTTTCTATCGATCTTCTGTAGCAGGTTTTTCAGATATTACAACCCCCCTCAACCTCTTTTTAAAGGGAAAGCCATATAGTAATCGCCGACTCAACTGGAACCCCGCGGCAGATAAAGCTTTTGAAGATAGTAAAAAAGCTATAAGAAACGCTAATGCTCTGGCCTACCCAAGTCCCTCAAGCCCTTTCAAAATTATTATACACTCAACAGACGTAGCTGCAGCAGCAGTAATTTTGTCCACTACTGACGAAGGAGATAAACCTATCGCTTTTTACAGCACGATATTATCGCCTACAGAACAAAAATATGATTATGCGAACCGATTGTTAGTAGTCTTAACTAAACTTTTGAGGAAGTACGGATTACCTTCTAGCATGGGAAGCTTATAACCATTGCAACACAATCGAGGGAATTGTTGCAAAAATACAAAAGATGCAATGATTGCAAAAACTATAATCTGCGTGAAATAAGGAGTTTAAACCTCTTATCTGCTTACAAAGTCTCTTGGGAGTTGATCACAAAAAAGACAAATCCTCTATCTGAATATCTATTACACAATAAGATCGTTGATGAAGCTGCAAACGTTGCAATTGACGATCTAGACAGCAATGTTGAAAAAGAGGCGGAGCTTCCAGCTACGCCCCTCCCACCGAGCGCTGTGATTGGCTCAGCCTCAAGCATTACTGCCCAACAGATCGGCCACAAGCCAGACAAAAAAACAAAAGGTGAGATTAGACAGACTTTTAAATACATTCCATTATGAAGCACCTTCGCCAGACTTAAAAAAGAGGAATGCCGAGACCATAAAAAGGAATGCGGCGTGTGCCTCGGTCGTAAATTCCGATGAAAGGTAAACTGAAAAAGCTTTAAATGACCACAAAGCGCATTCTTCGCATACAATGCTTGAGAAAAAGAATGATCTTGAAAGTAATGGATTAACTGTAGATGAAAGACTTGAAATAGAAAAAGAAAATTTAAAGAAATTTAATAATACCATTTTTTACCATTTATTAAGTTAGAATACAAAAGCAAAGCTTTACAAATTCAATTAACATCAAGTACAATAAGTTACATTCAAATCTGCCTCACATAGGAGAATAATTAAAATATAATAATAAACAACAATAAATAACAATTCCTGTTATAATCAAAGTTATCTAAATGCCAATAAATTCCCGTAGCAATTTCTTAAAACCAACAGGATTTCTATTCTCTCTAAGATGACGTGGCAAAGAGTCCCACAACAAAATGCCTTTATTAATACAGAAATTTTGATTAGCCATAGTCCTTGAGAAAGGATGCCTCAAAAGATTCAAATTACGAGTATTATAATTGTGTGGCCAATTTAGGCTGTCCAAATAATCATAAAATAGTGCGCCTTCATTCAGCAAATTGGAATGCATGAAGAGGCCAAGCTTAAATCTGTACAAATGACGAAGAGGCATGATACCTTGCTCTGCAAACATTTCAGCGGTATGAACAATATCCCTGGGGCTAATATTTCTCAGCACGTTATTCTGTGCAACAATAATTGGTCTCAAGGCACTATCGTTTGATCCACCCCAAGCCAACAAATGTAGGTTCAGGAATGGGTAAATAAAAGAATAGTAAAGAGTTGTCAAAACCTTGGATGAAACTAAATTTCTCAGTGCAAATATAATACCATTGTTTCTATTAATTTTCTTACACAGTTGTGATATATTTTCATCAAATTTTAAATTATGTTGTAAAATTATGCCCAGATATTTGATAGATTTTACAATATCTATTTCAGTACCATTTAAATGAAGGTTAGCTCTTACATTAGGAGAGAGTGAGAAGATCATACCTTTCGTTTTTATAAAGTTCAAAGACAATTTATTAGCGCAGGTCCATCTGAAAATTTTTTGTAGCTCGTCATTGATAACATTCTGAATATAATCCAAATCTTTGCCCGAAAAGTATATAACTGTGTCATCTGCATATAAGGACAGTTTTACATTGGAAATAGTTCTCACCAGATCATTAATATATATTCTAAAAAATAAAGGTCCCAGGCACGAGCCCTGGGGTACACCCCCTCCACCACTCTAAGACCCAACTGCAGACCATTCACTTGGACATATTGCCTCCTGTTATTGAAGTAAGACTTAATGAAGTCAAGACAAACACCTCTAATACCATATCTTTCTAATTTGACAATAAGTGTATTTATGTCAATTGTGTCGAATGCTTTGGAATAATCCAGAAAGACTGCAACAGTGTGTTCCTTCCTAGACAGGCTCTCACTGACATCATGCAAAAGTGACAGAACTCCATCTTGAATCCCCCTCCCCTTCACAAATCCAAATTGTTGAGAACAGATAAAAGAATTACTAATAAAGTAAAATGTGAGCCTGTTATATATAAGATTCTTAAATACCTTAATTATTGTTGAAAGAATTGAAATAGGTCTAAAGTTTCCGAGTTTTTTCACGACCTCCAGACTTGTGAAGTGGCATCACTCTCGCTACCTTTTAAAAATTAAAGAATATTCCATTTGATATGCATCTGTTAAAAAGTACAGAGAGAATTTCCCCCAGTTCGCCAGAAACCATCTTCAAAATTCTCGCAGGAAGAGCGGAAGTATGGAAGTTTTTATCTTTTAATTTATTTATGATTTCCTCAATCTCAGTCGGAGTACAAGGCATAAATGCGAACGAGTTTTGTGGAGAATGTATATTATTTATGAATGTATTAGGTATGTTAGGAATTGCAGTTCTCAAACTTGACGGAACGTTCAGAAAATAATCATTAAAAAGTTCTGCAATATCAGCCTTATTAAAAGTTTTTTCCCCATCTTTAATTATACAATCAATTTCCGACTTCCTTTCATTTCCCAAAATACCATTTATAACTCTCCAAATTTTAGCGTGATCATTCTTTGAATCATCAATCTTCCTCTGATAATATAGCTCCCTTGAAAGTCTCAATGCAGAAGTAAGAAGATTTCTGAATAATTTGAAGAAGTCGAAGGATATTAATCCCATTTTATGAAGCTTAAAAAGTTTATGTTTTTTCCTAATGCACAACAGCAACTTATTGGTAATCCACGGACTTTCAAACGATCTTTGGTTGATCTTTTTGTCAGCAATGGGGAATACCTCAGCCACTAAGTTCTCCAACCGCATTACAAATCCCGCAAATACTTCATCAATGTTTCCACCATTTAAGCCATCCAAAACAATATACCTCAAGGATGCTACTTCTCTCCTTAAAGTATTAACTGCTCGTTCTGTAATTTTCCTGATCCTTATTGTTTTATGGGGACTTTCATTAGTCGCATCTTTCAAAGAGCAACATGTTGGATAATGATCAGACAGTGAGCACTTCAAAACAAAATTCTGTAAATTATAAGGTACATTAGTCCATATGTGATCCAGTAATGTACTAGACTCTGCTACAGAACGAGTGGGAACTGAAATAAGTTGATGAAGATTTTTGGAGAGAAATATAGTTTCGAATTCCCTAGCGGCATGATATTTATTGTCAGCAAGCAAGTCCACATTGAAGTCTCCACATAGTATAATTTTATTGCAAAAGTTTAACTTATCAAGAAATAGATGGGAGAAGCATTCATTAAAATCAACAAGACTTCCAATTCTTCTGTAAATTCCACCAATCAAATATGAATCACTGTCCACAGTCAATTCAATAGCTAAAGACTCAAACGCATTATTAACAATACCCAAGTCTTCGCATAAGTTACATTGCAGGTTATTTCT
>JABUQX010071194.1:7500-12500 GCA_015478945.1 Trachelipus rathkii
AGAGAAAATAAATATTGCTAACCATACACCAATTGAAACAGCAATGTGAATAGTCCAATGGTGATAAACATTAATTTATTGATCAAATCTTTCTTTAATAGCTGTTACGTCATTGAGTGAGTAAATAGTTTTAATTTCGGTGCCGAGTCTACACATAATTTTACCGCTTCTTACGAAGAAATGAAAGTCCGAACCGCTATTAGTTTTCTTTATTTTTTTTAATTCGTTTATTATAGCAAAGCGCCGTGGAGTCAGGAAATCGTTAATGTACAAAGATCCTCCTTCCCGACTTGGACTCTCGCTACTATTAGATAGCCTTTTTAATTTAGATGCAGCAACGAATAACTTCTTGCGAATGTCGCAATTCCCAACTTCCACGATACACTTAGCGTTAAATTTCCCAAACTTTCTTACTGACGAAAAAGAGTCTATAGTAAAATCAGAGTATAAGTATTTGTTCAAAAGGGTAACCAAAGAAGAAAGATCAGGCTGGTTTTCGTGTCCGATAAAGTAATCCTTTATCACGGCACCTGATAAAATTACGCTTTTATTCCTATTTTCTTGTTCCAGATCATCTAAGCGTATCCTCATTTCATCAATTTCACTTTGTTGTGTTTTCAATCTGGACTCTAAATCAGAAATTTTTTCATTCATTGACGTCACCACCTCACATTGTTCGGAAAACAACCTTTCCATATTTGATAGCTTGCTCCCAAAATTCATATTCATTTCGTCTATCTTTTCTAAGGTAACAGAATAAAGATTTTTCAGGGAGCTAATTTCCTCGCATATGAAGGATAATGATTTGTCAATGTTCGCATCAGCAATCAGTTTCGAAGTAGGGGTAGTAACCTTTTTGCGCGTTCCCGTAGAGTTAGGGTCTAATTTTATCTCAGGAGTAAATTTCTCCATAGAAGCAACTGCTGCATCCAGCGACTCTCTGGCAGAATCCACTGCATTTTTTGCACCAGAAAGTCCACTCACATTCCCTCTAGTGATCCTCGTAGGTTTCATAGTTAGAAAACAATAAATAATTACAGATATAACGTAATCTACACACCTCAGTTTATACTCTAGGGTACACAAAATAAGTACTAGGTTCAAGCTAAAATACAGATCACCAATGCACTGCACAGCACTCAATATAGTTTTATTCACTCATTAAAATGTTCAATAAATATCAGAGAAGCACAAAATTTAACAATAAAACAAAAGTTGGAAACTTGTTAAAGTATAAGCTAACAGCAGACAACAGAGCAGGCACGTCCGACTCCTACGGAAGCTCAACGTATAATAATAATAATAATAATAATAATAATAATAGATAACTATTAGGAAATAGATGAACTGAATGGATACTCTTACTTAATAAACACACGAATAATTTTAATCCAAAGCTGTTAATGGATTGCCCACCTGGAAACTGATAAAACGTTTTTAAAAAGAGATAGACTTACCTGGAGATTAGTGAAGATCAAACAAAGCGATGAATCAGTATTCAATCATTACTGACAGCGTAAGAGAAAACTCTTAATTAATAAAAAACAAATCTGGTTCAAGAAAAAGCAGAATCAATTTGGTATGTCGATATCTCTCTTAAATTATGCGCGGGTCCATTCTCCCCGGAACCGGCGAGTTGTCGAATGATCCGTACTGGACTCACCTACAAGGTCACCTGGGTATTTCACGCTTGCCATACTCATTGAAAGCAGATTTTTTGTTTAAAAATATGCATCAAAAAGTCAAGGAAGTGGTTTGCTCGTGCCCACAATGTCAGATATCAAAGGTCGGCCGTGGAATAAACCCGATTTACGGAAAATACAGAGAGGTTTCCTATAAGTTTGAAGCCATACATGTAGATATTCTTATGTTACCTGTCTGTAAAGGATACAAGTATTTATTAACTCTCATCGACCGATACTCTCATTATGTGTGGGCAATACCGTTGAAGGATATCACTAAGGAAACAATAGTACAAACTCTGATCAATCAAATAATTCCACATATTGGTATTCCCAGTCACCTCATTTCAGATCGCTGCGCCAATTTTACGTCACACTTATTTGAGAGAGTGTGTAAGCTGCTAGGTATACTTCACACCACAACCAGTATCTATAATCCAGCCGGTAATGGCAAGGCGGAGCATACCAATAAGATGATTATTAACAGCATCAGAACCATGCTAGCGGAGCCGAACATGGAGAACCAAGAGTGGTTGGACGTTCTACCCTTCGTCTTATTCGCCCTCAGGCTGGCAACCATCTCAGAGAGTGGCATCTGGCCCAGTAAATTGGTATACGGACAAGATATAGACATTCCTGCCAGTCTATTAGACACCTCTGTCCCAGACGGCCCAAAATCATACGATACGTACATTGAAAAAATAACTGGATTGATGGCTAAACCCCTAGCCCAAAGAACTAATCTACGCAATAGGAATGTGTTTTTACCCAAGGAATTTAAAAGATGCAAAATATTTACTAATAAAGAATCAATAGTACAATGTTGGGAAGCTCTCCCCGAAGTACCACGGCCCCTATAAGGTTATCAAGATTACTAATAGCAACGCTCATATAATAAAAGGGGATAAGGTGGTAGTTGAAAACTTAAGAAATGTTAAAATCTTCAACCAACTAGTTCCCACTCCTTCAGACCGAAAGAAAAACTCGGAATAACTGAAATAGAGGAAGGAAGTGGGGGACGAAATGAAATATCGCTTGAGAGAGATAAGAGTTGAAGACGACAATGTGGTAATTAATACGATAAGGAAATGTGTTGGTAAAGGTGTTATATATTCATGTTTGTAGTTCTTTCCCCTCTATCAAGTAGCATTTCCAACTGTCCTTCCATCCACTTTCCTATACATTTCATGTACAATTCCGAAGGAGGGTGAGGAGACATTATCTGTATAAACAGAACCCCAGGCCTCACCTGTGGTTCTGAGGCAGATAATCTCTCTTTGCACTCGAAGTCACCAAATAATGTGCGCTGAGTTAGGACAGGGAGTCTTGTAAGACATATGCATGCATGTCACAGAGGGTATACAACTCTATACTAGGCTTATTTGCAAGTCTCCTGTATGCCCCTAGAAAATCCTTGGTGCACTTCCGTCAAAAAGCTTGTATTGTAACTGCAATGAACATAAATGTTTGGCCCTTCTCCCCTCTGGGGGGAAGAGGCCACACATAGAGCTATTATTGGTGAAGGCTCCAACGTGGGTCCAGAGCCAAGCATAGCTTTGAAGTATTAGATAGGATCTCGCACAAGGAGGTCAAACTTAGAATAGGCGTCAGTGCCCAATAGTAGTATAGTTATAATTACGTGATTATTAGTAATTTCTATAACAACTATGTGCTATATCTATTCTTATAATTGCCGAAAAATTGGAATTGCATATCTTGTCAATATCATATCACTGATCAATAAAGCACCTACACAGAATTTCTCTCATTCAAACCACCGGTTGAGTTATGAGTCATCATCAATTGATTTATTAGTCATAATTAATTATAGGATTATAGGAGGACTGAAGCGAGTTCAGTCTCTCTCTCTCTCTCTCTCTCTCTCTATATATATATATATATATAATACTATATATATATTATATATATAATATATATATAATTATATATATATATATATATTATATAATATATATATTATATTTTATTTATATATATATTATATATATATAAGTATATATATATCGCATAATATACGACAGGTTCGCCACCTCTGGCATTATTCTACTTCGCTGATGTTAAAAAAAAGAGGCACCTGTGCGAATGATTTAAAATTAAAATTAAAAATAACGAATTATTTATAATTATATTGGTAAATTTTTATAATTTGTAGCTGAAGCTCCTTCTTCTCGTTTTTTTACTGCAAAAACTCAATCACCAGATTTGTCCAAAGACGAAATTGTGGACAATATTCTCTTTCAGTTCCAAGGGCAACAAGGTCATTCATAGTCTATCTTGGCCCCATTGATATTCCGCAATAACAATTTAATTCTTTAGAATCTAGAGAAGCAGTTTTCAGCTTCAACTGAGGCCAGTGAGAACCCTTCAGAAAACATTTTTTGCAACTTTAAATATTTTTTTAAAAATTCTGATCCATTCCATTTTCCATAATGTACTTAAAAAAATCTAGATCCAATTTTTGGCTCGGTCTGAGCCCCCCCCATTTTCACCCCCCCTAAAAATGGACATAAAATTCGAATTTTCAGCCGATTTTGAACCTAATAAACACCAAACTGTAGCTTTTTTTTTCCCTCTTACAACGTTGTTTGCGAGTGTTTTCTGTGATGAGTCAATTCTTTCAGAATTTCAATTTTTCAAAATTCATGTTTTTGACAATTTTTTCGTATGAAACTTTTCCAGAATTTTTTCGAAATGACTTTCAAACTTGAAAATATGCATAGATGGGTTTCATTACCTACAATAGTTACATAGAACTTTTTTGATTTTTTGAGTTTTGTGAGTTTTGTGTGCTCAGCTTTCCAATTTCCAAACCATTTTTTTTTGGATTTGAAAAGTGAAAAATTATATATTTTTCTACTCATCCGATCAAAATCAAATTTTCAGGGCCATATGTAGTCGGAAGAGATGGCACATTTTTTGCTTAGAATATTTCTTTTTATATGACAAATAGGTTTGGATTTGTCTTGGAACAAATTTTCAAAAAAAAAAATTTTAAATTTTTTTTAAAATTTTTTTTTTGAGTATACAAAAAAAATTATCTACTTAAAAAAGATGCATCTTGCTCGATTGTACAAGCCCTGAAAATTTGATGTTGATCGGATGAGTAGAAAAAATATATATCAATTTTTCACTTTTCAAATCCACAAAAAATGGGTTTTTAAATTGGGCAAAGCGCTGAGCACAAAACTAAAAAAAAATCGAAAAGGTTCTATGTAATTATTGTAGGTAATGGGGACCCATCTTTGCATATTTTAAGTTTGAAGTTCATTTCGAAAAAAATTCTGGAAGTTGATACGA
>JABUQX010071194.1:15000-27500 GCA_015478945.1 Trachelipus rathkii
CCGACTCCCGACTCCCGACTCCGACTCCCCATCCCTGATATATATATATATATATATATATATATATATATAATAATATATATAATATATATATATATATATATATATATATATATAATCAATAAAAATATTTATACTCTTAATCATATATATATATATATATATATATATATATATATATATATATATATATATATATATATATATATATATATATATAGTTAATATATAAATATATTATATATAATATTATATATATATATATATATATATATATATATATATATATACTATATATATATATATATATATACATATATAATTATATATTATATAGTGTATAATCAGACGCAATTTTTTTCGTCGAGTTTTTTTAAGTAGTAAAATATAAGGCCTTAAATATAATATATTCTTGCAGTTTATTGACCTTAACATGTTCGGCCTTTTATTTCATTATCGTTCTTGTATGTATGTTTGTATATATATATTTATATATTTATATCGATATATGTTATTATATATAAATATATATATATTATAATAATATTTATATATATATATATATATATAATATATATATTATAACTTGTTATTTACCGTTGTCATATAGGCCAAAGTAAAAGTATATAAAGTAGTATGCTCAATGTTATATTGTAAATATCTGGATAACTGTACTTTAAGAGAGATATGACGTTGATTTGATTTCAAATCAATTGATTTTCTAATTTTTTCTCCATGAAATTATTTTTTTACTTAAATTTTATTTTCTTATTCGGATTTTTTATCATAAAATTAACTAACTATATTAACTTCAGAAAACCAAATTAAAAAGTTTACCTCTGGTAAAACAGGTTGCAGCCTTTCTTCCCACACCAAAAGGCGAATCAGAAAAATCAATATTTATCGCATTATTCCTCTCATTAATCGTGTTTTTCTCTAGAAGCTTTATCCATTACAAAATTAATATTTTTTACAAGGAAACAAAAATGTGAAAAATAAAAAAAAAATTCCAGTGAGCTGAAATCTCAATTATAAAGATTTTATCGCAGAAAGGGAGGAGGGAAGTCCCCTTATATCTAAAGGGAGGTTTCAATATTTTTTTTTTTTTTTTTTTTTTGGTATTTTCGGGGGTGTAAATTAGAAAGTTCTATGGATGAATAATATTTTACAAATTTTTCATCGCTTTGACCAATTGCAAAATGCAGCATTTTTCAAGCTCAAGAGGGTTATTTCTAGCTTTTATTCTTTGTGTCTATTATTTTATATTTACATTTATATTTGAAAAAAAAATTATAAAGTTTCAACTCAACTGAATCTCCCTTACACCCTCTTTTGAAATGACTTACAACTTGAAATATTTACAAACAAAAGTCATAAAACATATATTTAAAACAAATTCAAGTTCAATTTTCCATTATACATAGTATTTAAATTTAAAATCCAATTTAAAAATTTTTTTTAGGTCGTCGTAAATGAAAATCGTAAATTACCTTTTTATAATTCGTGGTTAATCTGTATGAAAATTTTTCAGAATATTTAATGGGTTACACATGTTTATTTAAATTTTTTTTAGTTAAATTATTTTATTTATTTTTCTTTTATTTACTTTTTTATTGTATCCCAATCGCTTTCCTACTGTTCACAGGAAAATTAAAAATTTTTTGAAACTTTCCCTGTGAACAGATGAAAAACGATTGAAAAACCTTATCTAAATAACAAAAATTGTTTAACTTCACGAATTAAGTATGTTCTGATTGTTTTATACAGTTTTATTATTAATAAAAAGGCTATCGCAATTTTTCCTTTATGACCTCCCCAAATTTTTTTTGTACTAAATTGGACTTTGCCACAAATTGGTATGTATTATGGAAAAACTGGACTATTTTTTTACATACATGTTTAAGCTGTATATATTAAACTATGTTTTAAAATCGTGTGAAAACTCAAATACACATTCAAGTGTATTGGACTATTCAAATGCTAGCTACCAATAAACAATTATTTTAGACAACATTCTGCTAGTTTAGACATTTAATGATCTAACTGAAAAAATTATCAATAATCCTATACTAAATATACCAAATATTTCAATATTAGTGAAAAAAAAACTGTTTTAAATAAGAAGAAAATTTTAACGTTACGTCAAATTCCGCGTTTCGATATAATTTTTCTCATTCACATTAGATCAGCTCTAGAAACAGAAGAGGCTAAAAAGTTACTAGTAAATTTCATTCGCTCTAAATATATACATAAATTGAAAATTAATTTGGTCAGGATCTTAAAATGAATTTTTAACCGGTAATTTATATAGTAGGGCATTGTGAAAAGTAACTACTGCTATGCACTCTCAATTGAAAAAAAAAAGTCTTTCTACAAAAGATATGTAAAAAGTGAATTTAAAATCCTTAGTTTTATGAAAATTTGAAATTGAGACATATGCTTTCATGATTAATTTCAATATTTGTTTTTAATTGTTTCCTATACCAAATATTTCAATTAGTTGTGAAAAAAAAGTTTTCAAAAAGAAATATATAATTCAGATGTTTACACGTTTCCATGTAAGCATATGAGAAACATCTGAACTGACTAGAATAAAATATCAACATATTTATTCCCTTAAAATTGGAAACAATTGTTTAATATTATTTTGGAAAACATCGTAAAATGGTCTTTTTTAACGGTATTAATTGCAATCAATTTAGAAAAAAAGTAGTTCGTTCAAAATAGATATTCATGTAAAGTGGGACAACAATTTCAAATTTTATTAAGACTGATAATTAGTGGGAAGTTTGATTAGATAAGGTTTTTAACGTGTCGGTAAATCTGACGAATTAGTGTTGTAATGATGTTCAAAATTTGTTTTTAAAAACCAAATATATCTATAATTGTTTGTGATGAACTACATGGTTTATAAAAAAAAAAAATCCATCTTCTCAAAGTAAAGTTCTCTTTTCGTTATTTTGTTATAATAAAAAATAGTAAGCATGAATAAGAATAGGCGATTATCCTAAAATTATTCCCATTCAACATTTGAAATTATGGAGTAAAATACTCTAATAAATTTGACGTTTAGGAATAATCGGTAATTTTCAGACATTTGCAAAAAAATAGATGTGTGTTTCTTTTATTAAATCAACATTTATTAACGAAAGCAAAAAAAGTGAATTTTTATTGTATAATTTATCTCTTTTGGGGTGTTTTAAATTGACGTTTTTTAATGAAGAGTATACTGAGATATTCTGTTATTTATTTATACTCAAAGTAATATTCATTAGTTTGTGAAAAAAACAACCTGCGTATTAACTCAAAAAAATATGTCTCTCACACTTCTAAAAAATTACTGGTCTTTCATCTTTAAACAAGACTACAGTGCTAATTTCAGGGCTTTCTGATTCAAAAGTACGTATTTAATTGCGCATAAGATTATCTCTAGATCATTTAGACAGGATTATTGGTAAATATTACAAATTGAGTTTAACGCGTATTTCAGCATTTTAAAAAATAATGGTGTTTTCAGTGAACAATGCAATTTTCTAAATGCAAGAGGAAAAAGTAACAAATTCTAACGTATATGTATAACGAAGATCTTAAATTTATCGAGATATTTTTAATGTATTTATAAATATTTCTCTTTTAATCTTTCCAAATATTGTTTCATTTGCTATGGAATACCTGGTAATTAATAAAAAATTTTAACTTCTAAAATAGCGCTTTGTGTTTCTTTAAATTTTTCACATTACCCGCAATTTTACAAGAACTCGATCAAATAAGTATTTTTACCTACAAATTACTGAAAATTATTTTTTAGCAAATAATCAACCCATTCATTCTCATACACAAACTGTTTTATCTTTAAATAGATATCAAGCACATTGACCACAATTTTCAATAAAGCTGAATGTTGCGGATATCTCATTAATCATGTTTTAGGGTGTCTTAAATTGACGAAGTTTTTTTTAATGTAAATTTACTACTATTAGTGTTTTAAATACAAATATTTCATTAGTTGTTAAAAACCTGTTTTAATAAAAAAATTTAAACTTATCTAAAAATTACGCTTTTTGCTTAAAATGTTGTCACATGATAAAACTTTATAGATTACTCTTAAAAGTATACGATTTTTCCTTAACATTTTCAAACATTTGAAATTATTTGGTAAATGTCTTAAGGAACTCATCAGAAGTTTTTAACGGTAATTTTAGCATTTGAAAAATATAAAATGTTGTTTCATTTGAACTCCAATATATTGTGGCGACAGAATATTGCAACAACAGCACCTTTATTAATAACGTATTATGGCTTGAATTCACAAAATGTGACTTTTTGTTAATGAAATTTCATTTATATTTTGTTTATTTATATACCCAAATGGGATTTCATTAGATGTTGTTAAAACCTGTATTAAGCTACGAAAAATGTTATAACTTCTTAAAATTACGCTATGTTTCTCTAACAATTTTTGCAAATTTCCAAATTTTTTGTCCTGGTTCAAAGCGACTTCACATTTGATATGCCTAACTACTCATGATCTTTGGGATAATTGTTTGGGACGAACATATAAAAATGGAAGTTTTTTCAGGTAGGCGGCCATCGCTCCCCAAGCAATTCCGGCTGTTGCCACGCCTGCAATGTAATTTCACAGAAAGCAGCGGAAAAGCGAACTTATTAAAGGTTTTCAGGTTGTCCTTTTACTCTGACGTTTTTTAAATGAGAATTTCAATGATTTGTTTCTCTCTATACACCAAATATTTATTTTAAAGTATGTGGTGAAAACCTGTTTTAATTAAAAAATTATAAACATTCTAAAATTACGCTTTTTCTTTTAAATTTTCACATGAGATTTAAATTAGAACTCTTTAAAAGTACGATTTTTTACCTAAATTTCAACATATTGAAATTATTTGGTAAATCTTAAAATTGAGTTTTTAACGGTATTTTCAGCATTTGAAAAAATAATGTGTTTCATTGAAATGCAATTTCAAAAAGCAGAAAAGAGAATTTATTAATAGTTTTAGGTGTCTTAAATTGACGTTTTTTAATGAAATTTCAATATTTGTTTTTATATACCAAATATTTCATTAGTAGTGAAAACCTGTTTAATAAAAAAAATTTAACTTCTAAAATTGTAGTGATTTCCATCAACTTTTTCATTAAGAAAAATGTTTTATACCCAAATAAAATCTTTAAATAACAATAGTAATAAAAAACAGCAACAATAATAAAATAGATTTTGTGTATTCTTTGGGTAATTTTGACTGCAGTGCCAGTGCTACCTGAAGGGAAACGAGAGAATAGCTGAAAAGTGAGAAGTTTAAGAGAGTTTTAGTGTCTTAACATTGACGTTTGTATATTTTAGCAATTTTCTCATCAATAAAGTTTCTTTTTATATTGCCCAATATTATCATTTAGTTGTGAGGAAACCGTTTCAAATAATAAAAATAATCTCAGTAAAATTAACGCTTTTGCTTAAAATTATTTCACTTACAAAGTTTATTTTTTTTTGAACTCTTATGTCTACTACAACTGAAGGTAAATAAACACATGTATTAACATTGAAATTTATTTTTGTATTTTCTTACACATTACACTCTGAAATTTTTAACGGAGAGTATTATTCAGAGACACTTTGCGTATTATATAATGTGTTCCATTGAAATAACAATTTACTATAAAAACACAATGACTATAATCAGAATTTTTATTAATAGTTTTAGGTGTCTTAAATGGACTTTTTTTGAAGAAAGTTGACGAAATATTTGGGTTTTTATATTAATAATTATTATTCTTCATTAGTTGTTAAAACCTGTTTTAAAAAAAAAAATTTAACTTCTAAAATTACGCTGTATTTCTGAGGAAATTTTCACTTTACAAATTTAGACATTTCTTAACAAAGTACGATTTTTCGTACTAAAATTATCATAGACTTATTTGGAAAATTATTTGGTAATTCTTAAAAATTGATGTGGTTTTTAAAACAAATTGATCGAGCATTTAGAAAAAAATAATGTGTTTCATTGAAATGCAAATTTCAAAAAGACAAGAGAAACGCGAATTTATGTAAATAGTTTTAGGTTGATACATTTAGTAAATTTGACACGTGTTTTTATGGAATATTTTCAATATTTTGTTGCAAATGGGGCATAAATAGCCAAATTTATTCTATTAGTTGTGAAAAACCTGTGTTTTAATAAAAGAGGAGTTATAGGACAGGTGCTAAAAAATCTACTGGTCTTATCTAAATCTCATTAACACATTAAACAAATGGTTAAAACTCTAAAAGTACGATTTCCTAAATTTTTCAACATTTTGAAATTAATTTTGGTAAATGCTAAAATAATAATTATATCATGTATAACAGGTAATTTTCCAGCCATTTTTGAAAAAATAATGTGTTCATGAATGGCAATTTCAAAAAGCAGAAAGAGAATTTATTTAATTGTTTTAGTGTCTTAAATTGGACGTTTTATATAAATTTTTTAATGAAATTACACCATTTGTTTTTATATACCAAATAATGTTCATTAAGTGTTGTAAAAACCTGTTTTAATACAACATTAATTGCTTAACAAACTTCTTAAATTACGCTTTTAAGTGTAAGTTTTATGTTAACAAAATTATTGAACTTTCATTAAAAAAAGAGTAACGAGTATTTTTGTCTTAAAACTTTCATACATTTGATGATATCATTTTTGGTAATTGTCAAGGATTTAGACCTTCTTCACCTGTTGATTTTCATGACATTTGAAAAAGAATAATGTGTTTCAATTTGAAAATAGCAATTTCCAAAAAGCAGAAAAGCGAATTTATTAATTGTTTTGGTGTTTTAAATTGACGTTTTATAATATCAATTTTCAATATTATTTTGTTTGTTATACCAAATATTTCATTAGTTGTGGAAAACCTGTTTTAATATATAAAATTTTTAACTTATAAAAATTACGCTTTTTTTTTTTGATATAAAATTTCACATTAACAAAATTTAGAAACTTCTTTAAAAGTTTACGATTTTTTCTAAAGTTTACCACTATCGAAAAATATATATTTTGTTAATTCTTTAATTATTTTTCATTTATTTAACGGTATTTTTCAATTTGAAAAAATAATAGTAGTTGCATTTGAAATGCAATTTCAGAACTGCAGAAAGTATGGAGAAGCTAGTCAAAGGATTTCAGGCAAGTATTGAATTGACGTTTTTTAATGAAATTCAATATTTGTTTTTATTTATACCAAATATGTTCATTACGTGTGAGAAATACCTGAGTTGTTATATAAACTTTTCATACTCTCTTAAAAATCTCCGCTTTTTCATATAAAAATCCTTTTTTCACATTTATTCAACATTTATAGAAACTCTTAAAAAGTTATTACGGATTTTCTCCTTAATATTTCAACATTCTGTAGGAAACGACTATTCTTGTAATTCTTTAAGGAGCATTGAGTTTTACAGACGGTATTTATGGCAGAGCATTTTTGAAAAAATAAGCTGTTTCATTGAAATGCCAATTTTCAAACAAGCTTGACTTGTGATTCATTGCTACTCCTTTTGCTTCATTACTACTCCTTCTTAATATAAATGCATCATTTTTCTCCTATCTGTTACCCAGACCAAATTCTTGCAGTTCTTAATAAATTACCATATTTTCTCTCTTACAGTTCCTCTCTGCCAGAAATGTATTTTCAGTCACTTTAAACGGGATAATTGAGAGGCATTGCATAGCTTCTGCACTGACTATCCTTGGAATGAGTTCTGCATTGACAAGGAAGATGCTTTGGAGTCTGCAAAAAATTTTCGGGTCATGATCGTTGATGGGATAAGTAAGTTCATTCAATCTTCGACTAAATGTTCCCCATCTTAAAATCCATTATTCGATGGCACCTGTTCTCGTGCCATTAATTAAGGGAAGAGGTTACGAGTTTTGGACAGGGAAACACTCTCGTCTTTCTGTCATTTTTGCTAATTTTCAGGAGCAGATTTACGGAAGTTATTGGAGATATTTTTGGTAAAAGAACAGATTTTTTTTTTACTATGACAACGAAGGTCAGAACACTTTCTGTCAGTGAAAGTACGATTAGCTCATCTAATAATATCTTTGCAGCGATTTCGGGATAAATAAAAATAAGCAAGCGTGATACAAGACTCTATCTAGAGTGTCAGAGAATAAGTGCAATCGAACCATGGATTTGAAGGAGAAAAAGATTTAGTTGAAAAGAGAATGAACCTGCTGATCTCAACAGCGATTACGACCCATACCCTTTCAGCACAAATCCTAGAATCTTCAGAATCAAAACAAGATTCACTCCAAGGGTAATTACCATATAAAATAAAGAGACAAAATATGCCCAATAAGCTTGATTAAAGTGCCAGAAAATACATTTAGGGCAGGGTGGAGCTATTGTAGAAAAGAATATTATAAAAAAAATCAGATGTTAACGATCCAATAATCGATAAAGTGCAATTTTAATGAATGTCTTTTGACCTTACAATACAGGTCAAAAAGATCAAATTGAAACATGAAACCAAGAAATAAAGGAAGATTGGAGTTTTGTGTTTTCAAATATATATATAAGTATTAGTATAATAGATAATATTATAATTATAAATGATTTAAATATAATATAGCTATAGTATATAGTAATAGTATCAACAATAATATAGGTAGTGATTATAATTATATGTATAGTATATATATTATAGATTATATATATAGTACGTAGTATAGTATATTATATAGTATATATGTCAGTATACGAGTAAATGAATAATTAGTAGTATTTTTATATATAAATTATATATATACTATAATATATAAGATATTATATATATAATATATATATATATAGTATAATATAGTATATATTATATATATATATATATATTATTATGGTGAATATATATAGTATAGTATAGTATATATATATATATGTATATAGTATATATATATATATATATATAGTTTCTTATCGGAGCTTTTACTTTTATGTACAATTTACAAGCTTAGGTATAGAACTGGTTAGTTCAAGAAGTGTACTTTTCCTCAGTCAATTTAATTAACGTAAGAAATATATGAACATTTATTAATAATATAAAACACTTAAGATATATGTTCTATAAATTAAAATATATCTATTTTGTGTAATTTTATTAAATTCTATTCAAACAGTCATATCACTATTAACCCAGGTAAGAAATATATGTAGTCATTCTTGTAATAACATAAAACACCTTTAATATATACTTTGTTTAATTCTATATAATTTTATATATATATACTATATACTATATATAATACTATATATATATATATCTATATATTATATATATATATAGTATATACAGTATATATATATATATACTAATATATAATATATAGGAGTAATATAATTAGATATGCGTATTTAATCATCAGTAAACTTTTAATTACTTTCTGACTTGTTCAAGTATCAATGTTTGATAATACAGAAACAGACTGGCTAAAGTGGAATGAAGATGTTCAGTAGAAGGATGATAAGATTTAGGTGCCTAAAATATTCATGAAGTACGTGGACAGGCGTATGTAAAACACACATGTGACGGGACAAAATATTTAAATTTATAATATGTGGAGCTGATATATAGTATAGTATATATATATGTATATGATATTAGGATAGTAGTATATAGTAAGTATATAAACAGGTATATATATATTATAATCCCTTTTTTGGTGCAAGCTAGTTTTAGGTTTTAATTTTTAAAATAAAGTTATATATAACTAAATAGTTATATATATACTGTATATAATATATAAGGTGTGATATAGTTAGTATATATTATAGTATATATATATATTGGTTGATGTGTGTAATGATGTTATTTTAAATGAAAAACCAAAATAAGTTATTAAACCAATGAAATAATTAAATAAATAAATAAATAAATAAATAAATAAATAAATAAATAAATAAATAGATAAAAAATAAATAAATAAATAAATAAACAAAAAAATAAATAAATAAATAAATAAATAAAGTATAAAGAAAGAAAAAATTAAATCGGTATACAAAAATACACTAAATAACAAAAAAAAATGGGTAATTAAAATTAAACAACCAAAAAAAATAAATAAAAGAAAAATAAAAGATATAAAAAATAATAAAATGAAAAAAATAATTAAATATAAAATGAAGAAACTATTTAAAAGAAAAGGAGAAGCAAATACCTGAAGAAGATCCAAAACCTAAGAAAAGGATTGAGAAGATTAAACATTCTTTAGGTTTTTTTCAAGACTGGATTAGAAAAATTATCTGAGAAATAAATTAACTAAAAAGAGAGAGAGAGAGAGAGAGAGAGAGAGAGAGAGAGAGAGAGAGAGAGAGAGAGAGAGAGAGAGAGAAGTGTATTTGTTATTTGTAATAGAGATAGTTAGTTTTGTGTGTGTTAGGTAGAGAGAGAGTGAGAGAGAGAAGGAGTGTATTTGTTGTTTGCAATAGAGAGAATAGTTTTGTGTGTGTGCTAGAGAGAGAGAGAGAGGGAGAAGTGTGTTTGTTATTTGTAAAAGAGATAGCTAGTTGTGTGTGTATGTGTTAGAGAGAGAGAGAAAGAAAGAGAGAGAGAAGGAGTGTATTTGTTATTTGCAAGAGAGAGAATAGTTTTGCGTGTGTGTGTATTAGAGAGAGGGAGAAGTGTGTTTGTTGTTTGTAATAGAGATAGTTAGTTTTGTATGTGTGTGTTAGAGGGAGAAAGAGAGAGAGAGAGAGGGAGAGAGAAGGAATGTATTTGTTATTTGCAAGAGAAAGAGAATAGTTTTGTGTGTGTTAGAGAGAGAGAGAGAGAGAGGAGAGAGAGAGAGAGAGATGAGGGGAGGAGAGGGAGAGAGAGAGAGAGAGAGAGAGAGAGAGAGAGAGAGAGAGAGAGTATTTGTTATTTGTAATAGAGAGTTAGTTTTGTGTGTAAAGGTGTGTGTGTATGTGTGTGTAGGTGTGTGTGTGTGTGTGAGAGAGAGAGAGAGAGAGTGAGAGAGAGAAAGAGAGAGTATAAATTGTCTCTGTATTTTACAAACTTTTTTCAAGTTTATCTAATTAACAATAATAAATGAGTGCTGTTATGATAAATTATTATATATATATAATATTATAATATCTCTATATTTATGATTAGTATTATATAATATTTTAAATTTTCTATATATATAGTTATAGTATAATATATATATATATATATAGTATATAATATAGGCGTATAGTATAGCATAATAGGTATTATTAGTATATAGTATTTGTACGTACTTATATGACGATAATGACTTCGTAGTAGTATATCTTATTATTTTATAAGGGTCTCTGATATATGTTGTCTATTGTTATTATTATATTTATTGATATATATATATATATATATATTAATATATATATAATTATTCTAATTTATGCTAATTTTTCTTTAACTCATTTTAAATTTTCTTCGATTTGATGAATTTTTTGGTTTATAATATTGAGCTTAAATAGGAATTGTGCTATATAGTATATATAAGTGGGTATGACATGTAGATATTATATACATTTAATATATTTATATACAGTATATATAGGTATATATAGTGATATATAAGTGATGCAGTAGTAGGTTATGCTGGTTAGTATAGGTACGTATATGTAGATACTATACATATGATAGTATAGTAGTATAGGTAGCTATTATATATATATTAGTTATATATATATTATATATATATATATATAATAATATAGTATTATATATATATATATATATATAATATGATTAGATATAGTATCTATATATATATATCATAGATATATATATAATATAGTATAATATATAATATATATATATATTAGTAGCTATCATTATAAGGATAGTCTATATTATATATTATAGTATATATATATATAGTATATTATATATATTATTATAGTAATAGCGTAATAATATATATATATATATATATATATAAGTTATATAGTAGTATATATATAGTATAATTATATATTTTATATATATATAATATATATATATATGAGATAATATATATAATATTAAAGATGGTGAGATTGTAGTATACCACACTTTACCAATTGAAATGTGTTTAAAAGAACAGAAAATAACTGTCATCACGTGTACCTCACCACGTCAATCGGACACTGAATGTTTGTATAAGCTTCATCTAATTTATAAATGCTAACTTTCTAGGGGAAAAGTCTCTTATAGATTTCATATAAGATTTAACGATTACTTCTGGTGAATCTAGTTTGAAAGAATACTAATATTGATATGATATAGGGTATGTGACTTATATGTATTATATTAAATATATTAGGGTAGACTAGTTATAATTACCCCGCCCGACGCTATATAGTATTATTCTATATTATATAATTATATAATATACTATAGTACTATATATAAATTAGGTGTATCTGGTTAACTATACGTTCTTGTTATATATAAGTATAATATATTGATAGTATATAGTATATTATATAGTGATATATGTATATAGACT
>JABUQX010071194.1:32500-55000 GCA_015478945.1 Trachelipus rathkii
ATTTCGGTGACATTTAAAAACATCACAGTCATGACGATATATGAATTCCAGTGACATTTAAAAACATGACAGTCATGCCGATATATGAATCCCGAAGGCATTCAAACCATGTTCTCCCTTGATATGGATTTTCCTCTTAGGTTGAGGGTGCATTAAAAAAAATAAACATATTCAAACTTTCGTTTGCATAACAACAAAAGCTTTCTGAATACATAACTTCAGATTTATCATGAACGATAATCGCATGTCCAAAATTACTCTCGATAAATACCAAGATTGAAAGGGTTTTCTCTTTAAATGTGAGATGGATAGAATAATGTGTTTCCTCTTTCATTTTGACTCTTTCCTTTTATCTCCTTTTCACTGTCTTTATCTATTTCATTTTCATCATTTCTCCTCCTCAATGTTCTATAACTATTTCATCTTCATGTCAATTTCCTCACTATATTGTTTATTTTTCTTAATTATTTCTTTTCATTCCTCATAACTCATATTGATTTTCTTATTTCTTCTTATTTTCTCTTTCTGGTGCAGTATCTTTCTTCTTTCTTTCTTACTTTTATTTAAATGTGTGCATTTTATTTCTCTCTGTTTCAATTAAGCTATTTTTTCTTACTCTTCCCATATTTACCCTATCTTTTATTTCTCTTTCTATCATTAAATGTTTTTTCTTCTTCTTCTTCTTCTCTCTCATCATTTAGGTTTCTCTATTTCCCTTTCTTTTAATCGTTTAATCTTATAATCTTTTCTTGTAATCTTAAGGATAGTAACATTTGTTTCTTTTCATTTTTCTTTTTCTATTTCTTTATTTATATTTCCTCATGATCTCCCTTCTCTATCTTTCAGACAGAACTGCTCCTTTAAAGTCTTTCCTTATGTAATTCTCTCTCTCTCTTCTCTCTCTCTCTCTCTCTCTCTCTCTCTCTCTCTCTCTCTCTCCTCTCTCTCTCTCCATGCCCCCTATTTATAAGCATTTGAATTTTAAAATGACACAATCGTGCTAAGTATTAAAAATCATTTTTCATACTTAAGGTATTTATTTTTAATGATAACAGTTTCAAAATTCATATATACATATATATATATAGTATAATATATATATATAGTATATATATATATATTATATATAATTAATATAATATATATATATTATACTATACTAGTATAATTAATATAATAGTATATATTTATATATAATTAATATATATATATAGTGAAGATATAGTATACTTATAGGTATGTATATTAGTATATCAATAGTATAATATATATATATATTATATATATATATATATATTATATATATATGCTATATATGCTATATAATGTAGGTTTACATAATATCTATATATATATAGTGGTAGTATATATATATATATAAGTATACGTCTGTATTATATAGTATATATATATATATATATTATATATATAGATATATATATAGGTATTATATTATATATTATATATAATATTATATATATATATATATATATTATATATAATATATATATATATATATAATATTATATATATAATATATGGTATACATAGGTAATATACAATAATATATACTAGGATTAGTATATAGTTAATATTATTATATATATATATATACTATATATAATATATATGAGGATTATATATATATGATATCTATATAATATATATATATATATATATATAAATGATATATATTATATTGCTCACACTAAAATATTGTCAAAATAAATTTCATGTAAATAATATTTCAGTGTTTAGATAATAATTTTAAAAGCGTTTATTAAATAAAGAGTGACCTAGATTATTTTTTCTGTAAAAAATCAGAGAAAATGAATTCAGTTCAGTAACTCTTTTTTTTTTTTATCCATTTTTTCAGAATAAAATACAGTTTTATTTTTACGTTCTTTAAATGTATTTCCCATTGTAATATGTATTAAATAAGGTAAACTCTAGTTTAATGATATTTTATAGCATTTTATGATCAATATTTTGATATTCATTTTAAAATTCTATATTAAAATATATTTTTTAACATTGTAACCTATGATTTTTGGATGCGATTTCGTAACTCTCTCTCTCTCTTCTCTCTCTCTCTCTCTCTCTCTCTTCTCTCTCTCTCTCTCTCTCTCTCTCTCTCTCTTCTCTCTCTCTCAATGAAGACATAAAAAGCATTTTGGAATTGAAGTTTGAGTCAGCGAGACGTTTATAAATAATAAAAATTGTAAAAATATTATTGCGCATAACTTTAGGTCAGCGACTCGTTTGTATATAATTCACTGTAAATTTAATAAAATAATCCCAAACTAAAGCTGTCTTAACACCTTGCAATTAAGGAGATAACAATAAATAGGGGTTATAACTACTTGGTTGTTGAGAGTGGTTGGTTTGCTTCGAAGTACCAAAGCGTACATATAACTGTCCTGGTGGTGGGTGGAAGAAGGCGGTTCACAGAGAAGGTGAAGATTACGAGGTGACCTGTAGATACTTAGGCTACCTCAACGTATAAATGAAGTCTAATACTAGATTGAGGAGCTATCAAAGAACTACGATAAACACTAACCTGTAAAGTGAAGGAAGAAGAAATAGAAATAGCTCCCAACACTCCTGCCACTACAAAATTGTCTACTCCCACACACACATACACACATATTATTAGTATAATATATAATATTATATATTATATATATGTTATATATATAGTATATATATGATGATATATTATATATAATATAATATATATATGTATATATAATATATATTATATATAATATATATAATATATATATATATATAATATATATATATATATAAGTGATTATATATATAAAGTTATCTGTCTATATATTACTCATATAATCTATATATATATATATATATATATATATATATATATAACTAAGAGGTACATCATAAAATCCCTTTTATGTGAATAACTTTCCCCCACTATAGTTTTAAATATTTGCTGTATTTTAAATTTCATTGTTGTTAAAAATTGAGTTATTGAAATTTTCTTATGTTCAGAAGCGTGTGCAAAATATATATGTATTTATAGACACAAATATGTGTATGAATGTACTTACATAGACACACATGTGGGAATAAGTGTGCGTACATAAATACACATATATGCATTTATATATTGTAAATTAAATGTCGCTCAAAAAAATAATGCGATTTTCTCTTTACCAGATTTTTAAATTAACTTTTTGTGTGATTTATTTCAAAAAGGTGTAATAATTATAATAATAATAATAATAATAATAATAATAATAATAATAATAATAATAATATAATAATAATAATAATAATAATAATAATAATAATAATAATAATATAAATAATATAATAATAATAATATAATTTTTAATTAATAATAATAATAATAATAATATTATTATTATTATTATTATTATTATTATTATTATTATTATTATTATTATTATTATTATTATTATTATTATTATTATTATTATTATTATTATTAGGGATAAAAACTTCACAATAAGTATGGCAAAATCATATCAAATTTTAAATTCCAATCTTTTGAAAAGGAAATGATCACCTTTAATTAAAATTGAAATTAAACTTAATATTTGGATTATTTTTTTTATTCGTTTTAGTGATTATTTTATTAGTGATAAATTTTTAGTAATTATTCTTTTTGATTCCTTTTAGTGATTTTTTTTTAATATATGTTTTAGTGAAGGATTTTTTTTTGCGTGTGTGTTTTTCTATAGCATGTAAATTATAGAATAGGATTTCACTTCTCTTTGACTACTTTTAATGAATCATACCCTATTTTTACTTTAACATTTTTCTGGCAACCTTTATATACAGTATATATAACTCATATAAATTTCAACCTTAATACTATTTTGGCAACCTTCAACATATGTAATTCATCCTTTTTCACTGTAATCAAATAATAAATAGTATTCGCTTATATTTCGGATACCAAGTATCATATCAAATTTAATATCATATATTAAATCATTATTATTCAAATAACTCTTATTTAGTGAAATTCTTTCAAAATTTTGATATATTTTATTTTCACTATATTTGATTCAATAAATAAAGAAATGGGGTAATTGTTATGAAAATTATTAATACTATTAGGTATAAATTCAAATACTGCTAAATAAAACGATACTGATCTTATTTAGTGAAATTCTTTCAAAATTTTGATAAATTTCACATTATTAAATAAGCATATAAAAGAACAATATTTTTCATCTTAAATTGATTTAAGAAAATTCAATATTAAGACTTAGGTATCATTGCAATTTATCTATTTACTCTTTATCTCATCTTTGTATCACTAAACATATTTTTACTTTTGATTTGTGTTAATGTTATAATGACTTGATAGTAAAAGTATTTTTCTAATTACAAAAATCACTTCTCAGCTTCACGCGATTTTCGTTAATAATAGTAATAATAATAATAATAATAATATAATCATTAATAATAATAGTATCAGGTGCAAGGTTGAGAATGCAAATAAATTTAATTATATGAGTCAATAATAATAATAATAATAATATTAAATTAAATAAAATAATAATAATAATAAATAATAATAAATAATATTTAATATATAATTAAATAATATTAATAATTATAAATAATAATAATATATTAAATATAATAATAATTATATAAATAAATAATAAATAATTAAAATAATTAATTTAATAATAATTAATAATAATATAATATATATTATATTAATTAATAATAATTTAATAATAATAATAATAATAATAATAATTAATTTAATAATTTAATAATTAAATTTTAAATAATTAGATAATAATAATAATAGTTATAAATAATATTATTAATATAATAATAATACATAATAATAATAATAATTAATATTAATAATATAATAATAATATTATAATAATTATAAAATTATATATATAATTATATTTCTTAATAATAATTATATTATATAATAATAATAATAATAATATGATTATATTATTATATAATTAATAATAATAATACATAATATTAATAATAATAAATTATTAATATATAATTATATTAATAATATATAATTAAATTATAATATTATAATAGCTAATTTTATAAATTTAATATAATAATGATTATTAATTAGATCAATTAAATAATATATATATAATTAATTTAATTTATAATTAATACCGATAGTAAGCAATGGAAATAACAATACAAAATTTCAATAATACATATATTTAATACAACATACTATTAAATTTAATATTATAATTAATAATAATTAATATATAAATAATAAATAATTAATAAATTTAATAAAACTTAATGTAAGAAACGAATACGAAGAGTGAAGCATTTTAATTAGAGAAGGATGGAACCTCGAATCCATGTGTAAGCAATTTGGGTCAATTACGAAATATCAGGACAGTTTTTATGTAATAGCTTAATAATAATAATAAGATGGTCAAGAAATGAGTGTGAAAGAATTGTGTATTAATTGGTAAATTATTATTATTACTTATTATTATATATTTTACAAATTACAGCTACTATTAAAATAATTCTTACATTTATTTATATATTAATTTATCTGATTATTTACATAACTTATTATTTATTTTTATTTATGTTTATTTTTATTTAATTTTTATTATTATTATTTATTATTATTATTATCATTTTATTGTTTATTTAAGAGTTTTATTATTATTATTATTATTATTATTATTATTATTATTATTATTATTATTATTATTATTATTATTATTATTATTATTATTATTATTATTATTATTGTAATTCTTTATGAAGATGTTGTATTATAAGTATCTACATTAAGCTAGATAGAAGAAGAATAATGTAAATAATTAATTATATTAAGTAACTTCAATCATGTTATAATTTTCGAACTTTACACCTTTGTGTGTTGTGCTTAGTGTAACCTCTCGTGATTAAATTTATACCCGCCAAAAAATAAAATTCATATTTAAATTGCTTTGTTATTTACATTTTAATTCTATAGTTTTTATAATTTTATGCTGAGTATTTATTATCTGTATATAATTTTTGATATGAAGCAATGTTAATTCCTTTTTTTTAAATATTCTTATTTCTTTTACTTTATGTTCGAAAACGTCATAAATAGTACATATGAATTATTATTATTTATTCAATTCTAACAGGGCATATCAGTCAAAAGTAATAGATTCCCGACATATTATATCCTAATCTATTATCTATGTACCTTTAATCATGGTCAATATATATTTATTATCATACTTATATTATTATTATTTAGTTTGTAATAGTATAGTAGTAGTTAGTAGTAATAGTAGTAGCAGAAGTAAGTAGTTAAGTAGTAAGTAGTTAAGTATTAAGTAGTAAGTAGTAAAAAGAGTTTTAGAAGTCAAGTTGTTTAATATATTATAGTAGTAGTGTTTTTGTAATATGAGCATTTATAGATATAATTTATTATATATTATAGTAACCTCAAAATCAAATTTCTACTCACTTATACGAATCAATTACAATTAATTCTCATGTATTCTACATTAAATATTAATTATTATATTATATTAATTATAATTTATTAATTATACCTTGGTTATATATAAAGTATTATTTTTAATTAATTATATTATTTAATTATATTATTATAATTTATTATTATTTTTATTCATGTTATATTATTATTATTTTTAATTATAATTATATTATTTATAAATTTATTAATTATTATTATATTATATAATTTTATTATATTATTAGATTATTTATAATTCCCATTAATTTTACTTTATAGACAAGATTTACTTATTCTTTGCCCAGATGTAAAATGCATGCTTGGAGAAGGTCGGTGATCAGCGTAAAAGGGCTTTACTTGAAATTTCATTATTATATTATTTTAATTATTCTCTAAAATGTAATGAATATATTAATAAGTGAATCGGAATGTCAGAGGAATAAATATTTTGAGGGAGAAGTGGTATGAGTTTTATTTGGCTGTATTTGAAAGGGCAAAATTTTTTGATTTGCTGAGTGTTTGAACTTTGAATAACTAAAGAGAAAGGATAATATTGAAAATGAGTGGTGTGGTAGTGTGAAATGTGTGTGGTACTGTGTGGAAAGGAATAGAGTGGGAGAAGAAGGAGTTGCAATCTGATGATTGGTTTGGTTACATGATACTTTATGTTATAACTCTTTGGTTGTGTGTGTGAAGTACTAGGTCTACATGGTTAGTTTAAGTTTGAAAAGGTCAAGGTTATGTGTGGTTGTGATGTAACATTTTGTCTATCTTTTTTGAGAAATTGAATAATGTCTTTGATGGGGTGAGTAGGAATTCAGATTGATTGTTGCTGGGTGTACTCAATGGTAGGGTGTTTAGTTAGTGATGTAAAATATAGAAAGAGGATTAGGGCTCTTTTGTTTTAATGAGAAGGTTTGGAAGGGTGATTGATTTATCTAGTAAGCATCAAAGGTTTGTGTGATAATGTAATATTGTCTTTGTATAAACATAAGAGTTTCGTAAGTATACTAGAGGTTGGTGTAGAGATAGTATTGAAGTGAAAGTATGATTGATTTTTGTTGTTGAAGAAGATGTCTGAAGTATGTGTTTTGGATGTAAAATCAGTGAGGGGTTGGAGATGGAGGATCATTATGTTATTTTTATGTAAAATTAATAGTTATGGGAGTGTGTTAGTGGGTAGAGAAGGTAAATTAGGAAGGAGGGTAGAATTAGAGTGAAAGTTATAAAAGGAAATAAGAGCTATGTATTAAGAGATCGCAGTAAATAGTTGAAATTGAACAAGTTGAACTGACAATATTAGGGAGCATTATGAAGGAAGCGTTGTTGAGTATGTAAAAGAATTATGTTGATGTGCTAAGTAGGCAAGTAGAAATGCAGATAGTTTGAATTGGTGCGGAAATTGTAAGAGCCGATGCAAAGCGTTTTATAGGATAGCAAATAGAAGCATAGTTGAATGTTATATAAAAAGCAATGATTGAAGTTTCAAAAGAAAGATGTTGGAAATAATATAAGTATGTAAGATTGAAAAGATCTAAGGTGCCATATGGATGAATACAAAAAAAATACGAATAACAATAGAGCACAGCCTTAAAGGAGGATGAATGGGGGAGTACTTACAAAGGAAATAATGAACTCTTCCAAGGAAGAGCTTAGGTTAAGAATGAGTAATAAGGGCGATCTGCTAGATATACATAGTAATAGGGCTATGCTTTTGCTAACTCGATAATGGTGTAGGGGAGTGGGAAGGAAGCACTTAGAAAAATTCTCGACTAAACTTGGGCAGTATGAGAGGTGATAGTGAAATGTGGTGTGGTTTTGATAGTGCAAGAAGGAATACGAGAGAGAATTATTTTGGGAATGAGGTTACATTAGTAGATCAGTGGAGCGATATTGCAGGTCATAAGTGACGATAAGTTGAAGAATGGTAATTCATACTAAGTAATTACTGGTGAAACTGATATAAAGATGGAGGCAGATGGGTGATTGGATTGGATTTGAAGTTGTAGACAAGCGTATGGACATAATGTTCGAGGATGATTTGCGATGAGAAGCACGTATTCGATATCCTAATTGTAAGGAAAGGGAATAAGGGTAACTAGGAATATAAGGGGAATTAGTTTATTTCAGTGGAGTGTTGTAGGAGATATATGCTCAATATATTTGGTCGAAAGATCTGTGCTAGATGTTCAGAAGGCTTATGGTGAGAACAGGTATTAGAGTGTAGAGATTGTTGGAAACTCTTTCATGAAACAAATGATCTGAAAATGAAGGGAAAATAATATAGTATTGGTTTTAGGTTATGGTTTGGCCAAGCATAATGTATAGGATTAACAGGGAACTATATCGGGGTTGGTTAGTGATTAGTGTTGTGAAGTGGTCTGAATGGAATCAATGTATGTAACAATAGTAAAGTGAGAATAAATAGTCGCTAAGTGATTGGTTTTATATTATAGTGGGTGAGGCAGAGATGTGCTAATGTTCCTTGGTTTATTCCAATTTGTATGTGAATGGAGGTTATGAAAGAATAGAGTGGGGTGGCAGGGAAACGGTGTCAGAATGATAAGATGTGAGAGTTAGGGTGACTACTATTTATATTTCGACATTAATGATTTGGTTCTCTATGGTGTGCAGTTGGTAATCTGAAGAGAGTTAGGGAATAGTGGTAGAGGAGTTTGGCAGGTGTGTAAAAGGAGGGGTTTTGAAAGTTAACATAGATTAGAGTAAGGTTTATGGTTGTTGAGTGGGACAGTCTTGGTGTGAATTAAGTTAGACTGGTGCGATCAGCTGGACAGTGGTCTGAGTTAAATACTGTGTGTATTACTTAATAGTGTTTGTATTTGCAAAGGGGAATATTCGATGTATATGCTGTGTGTAAGTAGAAAAGTGTGAAATGGAGGAGGTGGTGATGGCAATTAAATTCTTGGTGGATGTAAGGGACTATAATCTGTTGGGTCATAAGGGTTTTACATGAGGTGATTGTAGTATACAATAATTTGTTAATGTTAGTAGTTAATTCGTGCTTTAACTTCGTCTAGATCTAAATGTAATGTGTTCGTAGGTCAATTTATTGTGCGGTGTTAGTGTGAGAGAATTTAAATGCGGATGACATACTTAGAAGAGTGCTATATAGATATTAACAAACTAAAATTTCTTTTAAAAACAAAAAAAAAATCCTTTCTTAAACCTAAAAAAAATAAAGATTAGAATATGCATTTAATAATAATTATATATATCACAAATATTTATAATATATATTAAATATTTATTATAAACTATATATATATCTTTATTATATTTAAAGAATATTATATTATATATATTACTACTAATATAATATATTAAATATTTATATACATATATATCTCACTGTTTTCAGAATTATTTATAGGATTTAGTATTTTAATTAATTATTTACAATTGATTATCATTTATTATTTAATAATTTTGATTATATACCATTTTATATCTCTATATTATATATATCTAATATCTCTTTCTATTTATATCTATTCATATCTTATATTTATCTATTGTTATTACATATCTATCTCTCTCTATTCTATATCTCTTCTCTATAATCTCCTCTAGTTCTCTCTCTCTTAATATCTAATCTTATCTCTTCTCTTAACTTCACAAATATTTCTTATCTCTATTCAGTAATATTCATATATTTCATATTCTAATTCTCTCTTATTCTCATCTTTATCCTCTTCTATACTGATATACTTTAGTGATAATTATTTAGTGAAAGCCTGATGATGCTTATTATTTTCATAAAAGAGATTCGTTTTGAGTGTTTCCTAACAAAAATTTATTATTGTTTTGGGTTTATTGAGGGGCCCCGCCGTATAAATTAGTTTTTTATCACCTATTTCACCCCCCCCCCTCTAATACTATCACTTCACATGATGTTTTTAGGTAATACTATCAATGTGGGTGAAGAACCCTCTGTTTACTTCCCTACATATGTACGACTTACGGTTTAATAGTGCGATTCAATCTATTAAAAGACTCTTATTTATTTTTACACTCCTTAGGTTAATTACATGTCTCGGAATGTGTGGTGCGAAGGTGTCCGGGTCCAATAATAAAAATAAATTCTCTAGAGAGTTTCCAATTGAAAACTTTGAGATTGAAAAATTATAATTAATAATAAATATAATAATAATTTCAATAATAATATAATAATATAAATAATAATAATAATAATAATATAATAATAATAATAATTATATTATAATTTAATAATAAATAATAATAATAATACTAAATAATAATTAATAGCCTTTTGCCAAGGTATTATCTATTTTACACACTGAACATCCATATCGTTAATATTTTCAGAAGAATAATAATTAACTTAAGGACTGGATTTGTTGGATATGAGTAAAGATTAAAGTATGAAATGACATCTTAATGTTATCTTTTTGGCAATATTTCGCGGCATAAACTTTTCAGTTGCATGAACACCTGTTGTTAAATTCTATAACGATTTACCTAACTCAATTTTTATAATACGGAGTAATAGGCTATTTATCTTATTCACGATATTATAAGCATATAATTTATCCATAGAAAGTATATTATTATCTGAAAATTATATTTAATACACGGAATCTGTAGAACTTTTTTTAAATCATCAATCATTTGGTAATAAATCAAATATAAGCTTTACAATATAGACTCGTATGGAATTTGACAAAATATTATTAATCATTAGTATCATCTAGTAAGGTTATGTAAGCCATGATAAACTTCTCTAATAATATTTCAGTATACTATTCAAAATTGTCAATATATATTTCGATTATCAAATTGAATCTCTTCAGTATTGATTGTATGGACTAGACTGTTTATCTCTATATAAGATAGATTAGACGTGTATTCGAACTGGTACAGGCGAAGATAAGGTTGGAAGAGTTGTAACTTGTAATATATTAATAGGATTTTATGTAAAGCATACTCTGCAGTTTCCAAGCGCTTAGTAATGGGAAGTTAGAGCATATAATGTAGTATATCGTCTAATTCGTGCTAAATAGACATCAGCATATATATTACTGGGGTTTATAAACTAGTGTTGTTCATATATAACGAGTCAAGTTCTTAGTGATTATGTGTGTTTACCAACATAGAACTAGATTTACACTTATTCTTTATTTATTCGAAGATAAACTGATGACAAAGGTAATAAATTCAATGTGGATGAAGCTATAAAACCTTCTACGGTCTTTGATTCTCTATGTGGTGGTGTTAAACAAATAGGTGTGGAGAAATATTCACTTCAAAAAGTCTATTATCCAATCTTCTGCACTGCTAGCTTATAAATAGGTATATTAAACAATAATATATTGATAGCTAATATATTATTAGGATGGATCTTAAAATTAAATTGGGTACATATTATATATACTTTATATATATATATAATATATATACTATAAAAATTTATCTTACATTATTTATTGTGTTTATTAATAATATTATCTATTTCACATATAACATATATGAGGTGATAATTTTGATATTTATATCTGCTGTATGAATCGTATATGCTCCATAAAATCTATTTATTATCACAATTTTATATATCAATTAATCTGATACTTCTGAGTGAAAATGAGTTGTATGTGATACGGTCAGGTCACACATTCTTGAGTATGGTATTTTCAAATACTAAATAAGTCTATTTCTTTTAACTCTCACCACTATGTGGTAATATTTTTCAATATTCTTAATTTTTTTTTAAAGTTTTGGTATATAATAGTAATTATAAAAAAATATCAAGGTTTTTCTATTTCATATATTAAATTTAAAATTTCTGAGAATAATGAATAGAACATTGATATAGAGTAATGATATATATTATACATAAATATTATATATATATATTTATTGTATAAATAAAATTCTAATTTGTTTCCTTATTGTTTTAGAATGCTTGGCTGGTTACGGGAATTATTCGGATTCGATTATTTCGATTATTAGAGCATAATATTATTATGTTGATATTATTATATATAACGAATAGTTGTCGTAAATATCCTGCTTTGTTCGCATAAAATAATATATATATTTTAAGTATTTTATCTCACTATAGTGATATACATATCTATACTATATATACTAATGTATAATATATTTATATTTATTATTAGTAATTGTTAAGTAACTATTATATATATTATTAATATATCAATTAATAATTTATATTCTTTGGGTATAATGGATATTTTTGGACTTGGGAAATTATATCCATTATTTAGATTATATTGAGTGAAATTGAGGAAATCTAGTGATAAATAATTAAAATATATATATTATATATCTAGCTTAATATTATATATTTAATTATATATATATTATATATATTATAATTATATATATATAATAATATATATTAATATATATTATAATATTATATATATATAATATATATATTTTATATATATATATATAATATTATAATATATAATATATTAATCATCTTAATTATTTTAGATCTCTTAATATATTCTTTAAATATCTATATATACGGGTGTGATCGGTAGTTGTACTTGGACCACATTATGGTATAATCGTTTCCGTAATTATATTACTCTAATTATCTTTATTGGTGGAATATTTTTTTTTTTTCTCTGTGAATTATTATAATATTTGTAATATAATATATTTTAGTTTCAGTAAAAAAAAAATAAAATATATAAGGATTAATGTATCTAATTTTAATAATAAAAGTTTATATTAAAGTTTTATAATTATATAAATTCTATAGTGAGTACCATATACTACTTAATGGATGGGACATCAATATCGGAGGAAACATAATTAATTTTTTAATTGCACTTCTTATACGTCTTGCGAATAGTATATCATTTCTAATTAATACACGTTTTATACTCATAACATATATTAAGTTGCTTCTCAATTATTATATAAGCCGGAATAACATAGACAAATAATATGATTATATTTTAATATTACTAATTCATAAATGAAGAAAGTTCTTATTTTACTAACATAAATCGCAATCCAAAAACAGGGCGATATACATTCTCCCTTCATTCCGTATAAATTATTGAACTACTATAGACGTGAGATTCTCGTTATTGTGATATTCATTGACGAGAGTAATTAGCTTCTATATCTTATTGCTTTTATCTATAGATTATTGAGGTCATCTCTCAGGTATAGGCGACTCTTGTACACGAAGATTAAATGAGTCAATTTGTATATATATTAATTAATTTATTTAACTGAATTAAAATAACAGTTTCGTATTAACTAATACTAAATAAAAACAATGTATAGACGCATGATTCATCGATTACGCATATAAATTAATAATTAGTTAATATATTATTATGGATAGGTTTTCAGTAATAAATAATGAGCAATGAACAGATGATTTTACAAACATTCTATTGATCACAGTTTATATCATCAAACATTTTAACTAGGAATTGTATTACCACTTTTGCATGACTTACATCGGAAATGCAAAGCACGAGATTGTTTGTAAGACATTCGTTCAAATGTAATTGAACCTAATTTCAAACTACGGCTGTTTATATTTAAATGAGGAATTTCAAAATTAGTTAGATTAGTTAGATATTATACAAATTAACACACTATGAAATAGAATGACAAATACCAAGTTGGTAATTAAGTTTGGTTAGGTTAGGTTAGGTCTAGTAAATAAATTAATAGACTTAAAACTATCTATGAAACGAAGTATAACATTAGCTAGTAAAAAACCAGCTGAAGATTAAGACTTTTGATAATAGCCGAGACAGTTCAACCCCAAAACATTAAATTCGCTGAACATTTTCTTGCTTCATAATAATATTGATTAAAGGAATATTGGTGAATGAGAAGACAGTATATATTCGTTCTCTACTCACCCTTTAGATAGATCACGAGGTTTCGATCGGAAGTTGATGATATAAACAGATTGCACAAATTAATGGATATATTAGAAAATATACAAAAAAAAAATATGATACAAGTTTCAGACTATAAGACGGTACTATTCCTTCTTCTTATCGAATGGGATGTGGTAAGATCTTATATTATAATAAGATCTCCTTCTCATTTTATATAAAATGAGAAGGAGATCTTATTATAATATAAGAAAAAGATCTCATTGTTGCTTTTCTTTAAATTGATTTTAAATATTTTTCCTACATTATATAATTTTTATAAATAAAAATTTAGTTTATGGCCTTCTGGTTAGTCTACCTAGCTCAGGACATTTTACTGTGCTCAGGGTTATGATAAGATTTTGGTTTAATTCTTACATATAGATTTCTACTATGTAATACTATACAATATTATCATAATACTACTGTACACTTATAGTAGGGGCGATTTCTCCCACTATGTAACACGTCTATCTATCGAGAGTCCCATCACAATTTTTAATAAACTTTTGAGCATAAATGTAATATTTTTTTTCCTTAAGATGATTCTGTAAACTCCAGTAATGCGTGTGTATCTATTATTTATTTGTATATGTATTACTTTCTGATGAGAGCTTCACTCTGATTAGCATGAATACTTTGGTTGTTAACACTTCTGAGTTTCCCCATTTATATTTATATATTTTTAAGTGTTTGTGTGATTTGTGTTATTTATTTTTATAGTTACTTTAGAGTTGACGATAATATATTATAATAGAGCGTTAATTCGCTAGAAACACGAGGGCGGTAGACATTATGCTTCACAGTCTCTAGCACATGTACTACGATGATGAAATTAGAATATGGATAAACCTTATGAACCCGAGAGCGTAGCTTTGTGCCTACTTGTGAAGGCTGACAGCTTGTTTATTGTCCATTATATTGGTGCTTCTTACTTAACATCGATTTATTATGAGTATCTATAAGATTTATTACGTATTAGATTTATAGTGGTACTGATGTCGATTGTATGTATTTATATATCATTTGTTCGGAGACGGAATAACGCTATCAGTCTAGTCTCGGAAGAGACACACAAAAGGCTTGGTGTCGTTCTGATATAACGATCTTATCTAAAAACAAAAAATGCTTCTTTAACAATAATATCCTATTAGGTGTATTAGGTATCCAATAACTTCCTAAACAGATTAATGAATATAGATATATCGGATGATTACTGACTTCGCATAAAACAAGTATTTACTCGATAAAAGGAATTAAGTAATTTTATTCTCCTGCGATATCCGAGTAAAAAATAAAATCTAGTTTTTGGTTAATTCATTGACCAGGCGGTTTTTATCACTCCCTATCTCGCTTATTCTCGTTATTCCGAACTTTAAGATTTCTTGTGGATAGCTAGAGATGCTGCTGCACGAGGTCAAACGCTTGAGATCTATTGGCAATGTGCTAAGAATTTTGGAGGGTAGGTATGATAGTTTTGGTAAGTACACTCATATGTAGTAAATTAGGTAAAGAAGAAGATTCGTTCTCTCATAATCATTGGGGTTTCCTCAAGCCGATAGTGTTGGCTTACCTTATCTATCAGGTTTTACTCTATTAAAAAATTGATATTGAAACTTCATAATAGGCTGAAATTTGGTGAGAGGATTCAGAAGTTCGTTAATTTCTAGATTAAAAGAGTTTAGTACTATTGGATTACTTTGTATGAGTTATGGGCTCGGCACCGGTTAGCTTGGATGTACATCTGCGTTGTGCTGTGTTATTAAACAGTGTAATAAAAACAATATTGGCGTGCTTATATATAATTGATTATATTTGGATTCTCTGATATGAATTTGAGAAATATTGAGGTTTCAGACGCATCAGATTAAAAATAAAATATATTAATAAATAAATAAATAATAAATAAATAAAATTTCTTATATACTTTTGTTATATATATTACAAATTTATATTCGTTATTTACATACCTAAGCAGTAATCAGTATAAATATGAACGCTACATCCACACCATTTACCTGTCACTTCTACCTGAGTTACCATGTATTTATTCAGTTATCTATATTGCAATATACTTGTTACGTATGTTATTTAGTGTATAATTTATTTTTACTCCTTAATATAATTGTAACGTTTTTACATACCCTAATTCATTTAATCAGTAAATCAGTAATCGAACCACCTCCTGTACCCTCTCCCTGAACTAATTCAGTTGTGGACTCTATTGATCTAATTGATCTATTGATTAGGTCATATTTTTTACTAAATTTAGTCATGTTTTACATACTTACTTAAATAGTTAAATTCAGTAATTATTTCAAGACCACATCCTAATTTAATACCTCATTTACTCGACAAGCGCATTCTCTCGTGCAATGAGGGATGATACTACATACTTGAGATACTATTGATAATTATCTATTGAGTTAAAGTCTACTTTATTAAGCTAAAATTCTGGTAACGTTTTCACAATAACTAAAGATCTGATAATCATCGAGTAGGAATCTATCCGTTGACACATCAACATAGGCTACATTTCGGTCGACACCCTCGCCGTGTATCATTGTGTAATTATAATGAATCCTCTTAGAGTTGTCATATCTATCTCAGTTATTTAATGAGTCGGATATATTTATTATACTAAATTGTACATGCTTGTTAAACATAACTAAGAGGAATCTTAGTCTAGGATGATTAGCATAAATTATGATGGGATACCTTATCTTCAGGTCTATATTCATAATATATTATCCAATTGGCTTTTTATCCGACCGTCCCACCTCGTTCTGGTCACATTTTGTAGATTCTATTGGTATATTTGATAACATCTGTGCATTATGATTAAGGTCCACTACTTTATATTTTAGATCATAAAATTTGATATGCTGTATTACATACCTATTAATCAGTAAATCACTTGATATAGATACCCGAACGAATTACATTCAAGATACGCAGCAAACGTTCTTTGGGCGTTCTCGAGTTTACGTAGTGTATTGATTGGAGTCTGAGTTTGGATCTATAGTACGTTGATTCTAGGCTACATTATTTTAGCGTAATACCATATGTAGACTGGAACGGTTTTTGACTTCATCTACTCCCATCCTATTCTTGAAAATTCACAGGTTCGTGAATACGTAAATCGAACCACCATCCAAACTAGTTCCTCTTTGTTCTTCAATTCGTAGATCTATATGATGAGGTGATTTAACTGAAGAGTACTTCTTGGTGTTATGGAGATCATAATTGTATTTATTTGCTAAGATTGGGTCTTATCGTTTTTGCATTACCCCGTTATTAGAGTCTCGTGAAATGGATTTGAAAATCATGGAAAACGCACCAATCTAGACGCTCACATCAGGCACGGAGTTAACCTTCTTATCGGTTAAGACTGAAGTACAGGATCGTGGATCTTTTAGATTTACTAATTGGCAATCTATTTTGGTGTGCTTTTAGATTGTGGTTGAATTGTCGATCTAAACCATTTTCGCTCCAGGTTATCATTGGTTTTTGATAAACATAACATAAAATTACGCAGATTTCTTGGTATACATAATGATCAAGGTGCAAATGGATGACTGTGGACTGTAATAAGTTTGCGACACCATTAAGAGTCAAGCGTTACTTTATAGAGAGTTGAGTTGTTAACGTATGTATTATATAAACCGACAACGACAACCTAACCACAATCCTCTGACAAACATCCAGGAAAAGATCTGTTAACGTTACAAAGCTTTGCTCTCCAGTAGGCGACTTCAATCAGGGAGTTGAAAGTGAGAGATGAATTATACATTAGGACAATTACGCACAGTGATTCGTCGAGAAGGCCTATCTCACACTTTTCTTAACAGGTGTCAATCAGTGATGATTTGGTTTAATACTGTTCATGTTCTGTAACTACATTTACAAGTTTTCAACATCATACATAAAACATATGGTACACATAACACACTATATTTGACTCTGGATTGGTACAGACTATATTGACGTGGTGTTAGCTCACAATTTCGATGGTACACGTGACTCTGGTATTTGAGCGCTCTACTGAGATCGTTATCTACGTGGGTCGTATGGTTAGTGCGTAGTTAGTGTGTTGTACGTGGCAGGTGTAATTCGAGTGGTACTATACGGAGACAGCTATCCGGATTCACTTCAGCTTAACACAATAATATGTGAGAATAGGGGCTGATAGCTGAACATTGTATGGAAGGGAAACCTTTGGACTGAGGGCCAGGTGAACGAGAAACGTATTATGTAATATTTATTATTTTGTGTTAATATTTTCAGTTGCAGTTTTATGTTGCTTGAAAATATAGATATTGCGTATTATATACGGCTAATCTACAAGGCACACTTAAGTGTTAACGCGGTTCGATGGTGACAATACAAATGTGGTAGTATAGTGAGCCCTTTGTCGCGCGCATTATGAAGGTGTTCGATAGGTAGGCCTACTATTACGACTCTATATGCTTAACGTATAGAAAATATGTCTTAAGTTTTACGATTTAGCGTCGATTCAGCGTGGTAGAGTGTCGTATGAATCACAAATATCTGTGTATTTGCGATAGAGAGTAGCGTGATTGGTCTGTCTTCGGAGACGTAGTACTTTAGTGGGTGAGGATAGATTGGTGTTGTCAGTTGACGATCCCTTAGTGTTATACTGCTTTGCTTTCGTGAGTGAACGAAGGCAAGTATTGTAAGTGCTGTTAACTTCAAGATCGATTAAGAAAGTATTGGATGAAGGGTTATTATAATGATGCCAAGTATATTCTATCTAATGATTCTATGCTAGAGTGTTGAGACGTTTTTGCACGGCGCGATGAGTTTATCTTTTTGATAAAAATAAATCTTGTGTGTGTGTGTGTATATTCGTGTGTTCTGTAGGGTTTGTTGTTAGGAATATTCGAGCTCGGTGGTATTGCGTGTGTGTGAGATTATGGTCTTCTGTGTGACTATAATGAGTGTGGGTTAGTTTAATTTATGTATGAGTGTTCTAAGTCACCATATCGTGAGCTTTCTACGTATGGATCATCTGATGATGTCTCTCTGGAGTTCTAGCGTGTGTCATCATCAGGTAGTGTAGTGCTGCATGTGGCATATTGTTCGTGTGTGATATATGTGAGGATCATATGGTTGCGATTCATTCAATTTGATAAATGGTCGTGAAAAGGATGCGAGATGCTAGATTGGGAGGTGCATCAATTTACGTGTTAGAGGAGTGTAGGATAATATTAGTTCTTTATGTTAGTTCTATACAGTTTTTGTGTGTGCGGCTAGGAGAGGTGTGTGCGAGATCTACATATATTCGATAATGATTATGTGCTCTTCTAACGCTAACAGGTTGGAGTTTTGTTCTTATATGACATGATGCATGTTACGAGTCATAGTACATGACGTCAGTTTAGTGCTCATTCAGAAGTCTTGATATGAGGAAGATTGCTTATTACTTGATATTCTACTAAGTACTTATGAGATGTCGGTGCTGTAGGATTATAGTGTAGCATAGTGGTAGTTCGTACAGTGTGTAATATGGTGGATACATATATATCTCACTCTACATATATTGTTGATATGTGTTGTTAGTTGAGCGTGTGTTCTTGTGATTTATTTATGAGTCAGTTATTAGGTGTTCTGTGTTATCTGGTGTCGTCCATTAGGTAAGACCCTACTATCTTTACTTTCGATGCTATATGATGTTAGATAATCGTGTGTATTGTATTGAGAGATCACATAGGCATAAATATAAATTCGATAATAGTTCTATTGTGCGAGTGTTTTCTCTGGCGTGTTCTCAGTAGAATTTTCATGGTGCAGTACTGTATGTAAATGACTATTATTCTCTAGTGGACATAGTGTTTATGTGTGGGTGTGTAGAGTTTATTGTCTGTCGTGTAGATTTAATAAGTACGTGAGATGTGTTTATGTGGATATTCTTATGTATCTACAGCTTTGTAGAGTAGGATTACGTTATATTCTATAGTGTGTGCTTTAAAGCATGGAGACACCTTAATATAAATTGAGGTTTCTTGTCTGTGTTGGGAGTCTGGTGCACTTGATGTCGACGTCCGTGTGAATGTATTAAGTTGGGGTTTATAACATGGGATGAATATTTGATGGTGTGTGTTCGCGATATAACATTAATATAAGGTACTAACATTAGTCTATCATGAGATTAGAGGCTATATGAGGAGAATTTGCTGATGTGGAGTATGATGGCTATCATTGACTCGTAATCTATGTGCGGTGAGTACGTACGGTTGTACTTAGGCGCAGTGGTTACGAGTGACGTGTGGTATACTATACATATGTATGTCTTCAGCTGACTGATTGATAGTCTACTCCAGGTATAGGTGTTCGACTACTAGTGTGGTGTGTGTCGATACAAATATATTATATCTATTACTACCGGCATACCGTGTAGGTTTGTGTATTTCTATGCGTGCGTGCTTCAGGTTGTGTTTAGTGGTGATTAGTTATGTTAATGTCGTTGGTCGGTGTGAGGGTACTGTGTAAGTAGATGATGAGGTGGCTGGCTTGCTCCGGCGCTGATTGTGTTATGAGATTGATTTGTAATATATTTGGAGAGAGCCTAGTGATGGAATCTTCTTCAGTAAACATAATCTGTTGGAGTAAAGATATCGGATACGTTTAATTCTTTTATTGTAAATTCATATTGCTTATACTATTAATATATTTAAAAATTAAAATTAAATTATAAAACATCGTATGAATATAATAACAATACAGACTCGCAACTCGCACTACTGTTATAAACTATAATGTAAATTAGTTTTCATTCTAAATATTGTAACATTTAATAACTCATATGAACCTTCTTCTGTACACTATAAAATTTATAATGGTTGACCGTTATACTATTTACTCTGAATTTAATATTGTGACAGAAATCTATCAAGCTAAACTGAAGATATACAACTCATTATATTCAGGTATCGAGGTCACCACAACTCTGCCCGTCCTATTAGATCTACTTCTCTCTATGTACTTGTTATTGACTAGTGGTTACTCCTTTATGATTTCCTTTATCGATCTTATTGTATTAATGTTAAAACTGTCGAGTATTCATCATTTTCGACTACTAAAATAGACACAAAATAAATAGTTTTTGATATTATATCTCCAATAATTCCAATCCGTAAGATATTATCTGCTCACGTAACAAACTTATATTTATTCATAAATTATATTAATTAACATAACCTGAACAAGAATATAATGTACAACGACATTAAGACTAAAGCGAAACAACTCCATCACTACATCGTATCTCGAGTATATCACCAATCATACTAATAATCAAACCAATAAGTATCGCTACTTAACAACGGTCTAAAGTATACTACTCTTCCGTACAAAACGTAACCTTGTCACACTTTTTCAAGCATATCATCTAACATTATCATTCGTTAATTTTACATTAAATCGTAATCGATTTTATATCAATAAAAAAATTTAGTATAAACCTGTCTTACTCATCATACTGACCAGTGTTGTGAGGTCGCTTCGAATTTTTTTTACATCAATCTTCGTAATATTTTAACAAATATCATCATAACTCGTCTAAATATCAATACATCCCAACGAATAATGGCAAAGACAACAAAGTTTTAACTAACCATAACATAAAAATAACAAAATTTTTGATTCGCGCTGACATAGCATAACAAAATAAGGGTTCTTTGGGAATTTAAAATAATTCACAGTAAAGGTCTATAGTTTACTGATTTTAAGGCAGTAAACTTCAGTAACTTCAAACCACCGCTTCAGGCAGTCCCTCCATCCATTCGCCTATGCCTCTATTGACTATTTGATCTAAGTCATATTTCCGAGTATCCACTTTTGGATAAACATAACATACAAATATAAGCTTTCTGTGTAAACATAAGAAAAATATGCTAATGTAACAAAGTTTTCACGCTCAATAAAGCTAACATATCATAACCTGAACTAAGAATATAATTTGTTCATATGCAAAACTTCTAACATATCTTGCGTATGAATAATCCGCTAAAAATAACCCTGAAAGATTTCCTCTAATACTTA
>JABUQX010071195.1:0-2500 GCA_015478945.1 Trachelipus rathkii
ATATATATATATATATATATATATATATATATATATGCTATATATATACTATATATATATATATATATATATATATACTTATATATATATTGTGAAGATCAAGGGGCTTAAATGTAAGTTTTCTAAGTTTGCAGATGATACCAAAGTGGCTACCTTAGTAAAGAATAATGATTTATATATAAGGTTTCAAAATGATCTTGATAAACTTCTTAGAAGTCGACAGATAAGTGGCAAATAAATTTTAATTAATAGTAAAAAGTGCAAGGTTCTTCATTTAGGTAACTCAAATAAAAGATTTAACTACGATATGAATGGGGATTGGCTTGAGCCTGTGGACCAAGAAAAAGATTTGAGTATAAGCAGCAATCTGAAACTAACTATTAGTGTTTGGAAGCAAGGAATAGTTAATAAGATGTTAAGTATAATAAATCTCAATATGGTTTACAAAACTAACAAAGGAAGTTGCACAGTAGCTGTATATGCTTCTTTTGGGTCAATATTAAAAATTTAACGCATAGGTTTGGGCCTGTTAGAAATGACCTAGGTATGCTGAAGAGAGTAAAGTAGTGCAACAAGGATGATTTCTGGTTTTGAGGGGTAAGAGCTATGGAGAGAGGCTGAAGGAGTTAGGAATGTTTTCTTTAGAAAGGGGAGATTTCTCATTTCGTGTAGTTTGTAGCTAATGGACCCATCTACCTATGTATTTCAAGTTTGAAGTCATTTTGAAAAATGGTAAAAGTTGAAAAGAACAATAATCAAAAACAAAGATTTTGAAAAAATGAAAATTCTTAAAGAATGACTACAGACACAGAAAAACATTCGAAAACGACGTTTTACAGGTCAGAAACTACAGTTTGCTTCTTTTCCCATCAAAATTGGCTGAAAATTAAGAATATTATGTCCACCTTTTGGGGTGGTGAAAATTGGGCTCAGCCGAGAAGCAAATGGATCCCTACCCTTTATTGAAGTAATATATATATATATATATATATATCTCATATATATACTGTAACCTTATATATATAGCAACCACAACATATTATATATCATAACCTTAGCACTGCTTCTTATATATATATATACTATTAGTGATAAGGACGAGTCATCGTCTTCGGCAAAAATCGGCATATTTTTATCGTCATCGTCATCGGCAAATTTAGCCGATTATTTTGCCGTTGAACAAATATTAAGAACTTTGAATAATATTAAAACTCAATAATAATAATAATAATAATAATAATAATAATAATAATAATAATAATAATAATTATATATATATATATATATATATATATATATATATATATATATATATTTATATTTTTACTATTATAATTTATCTATATAAATATTCTTATATATATATATATATATCCATTTGCTTATGGTATGTATGACATTCCAGTGCCTAATGGTTCGCCTTTCTGTTGTGCGTTCATATCCACACTCATCCTCCAGACAACATATCATATACACATACTTATAACCACACCCCTCTTCTAGACAACATCTTACTGACATCTCTATCCCTTATATCCATGCGTGTAGGGAGAAAAAATTGCCCACATCGTATGTTCTGCGTGTCGTGAGCGACAAGGGGACGGTGGTAGTAGGTTGGCTGCCTACACCACTTATCTTTTGCCAGGAATGCTAATGCATGCCTCGGAGAAGGTCGTGATCGCAGTAAGCGCCCTTCTATCCTTCGGCGAAAATGTATGAATCGTATCTATATATATGAAATCAGAGGAATAAAAATGTTGAGGGAGAGGGAGAGTGGTGATGGATGTATTTAGAAGGGCAAATTTGATTTGCTCGCTGTGACTGAAACAAAGATGAAAGGAAACGGTGAAAATGAGTGGTGTGGTGTTGAAATGTGTTTGTGTTGCTGTGGAAAGGAATGAGAGGGGGATAGAAGGATTTGCAATTCTGATGAGTGAGTTGTGGTAGAGGCCAATGGTAGATTTTGTGTGTGTGAGTACTAGAAGTCTAAAGGTTAAATTTAAGTTTGAAAAGGTCAAAATTTATGTGGTTGCGACATATGATCCATCTGAGGGTAATGTTGAAAGGAGTACGATTTTCTGGGATAATCTGAATGATGTTTTGGATGGGGGGAATAGGAGATTCAGTTCATTTGCCACATATCTGCCCATTCAAGGATTTTTTTTACAGTTGTCACCACCACTCACGGGCAGAGCCCTATTCAAGGAGGGTGTATTACTCTCAAAAAAGTTCACCCTCTAGCGCAAGTGCATATGAGCACAAGGCGTAGGCTTTAAAGTGAGGGGGTTAAATTCAGTAGGAAATAGAATTGGAAGAGAATTCCACAAAACAGAGGTGGTGGGAAGAAGGAAGCACCACAGCAAACCTGCCTGGAGTTACCAATGTCAACACAATGCTCGTGCGGAGATACAGCACCTATTGTGCTACGAAGGCGTCTTAAAGGTAGTGGTACGCGAGTGATAAGTTCCCTCGAGCACTTGCCGCTACGGTACCTATAGGA
>JABUQX010071195.1:7500-12500 GCA_015478945.1 Trachelipus rathkii
ACTAGCCTAAGCTCACCTCTCTGCAAAGCTAATCATTAGATCAAAACAGCTATGAAAATAACTTACTAAGGTAATATAATGCTCCATTTATTATTATTTTTATTATGGACACTTGAAAAATATTCATTATTTTAAGACTAATATGAGTAAAAAACACACATTTGATTTTATAGGCTAACTGAGTAAAATAGGCTAGGACCAAGACTAGCCTAACCTCACCTCGCCGCAAGGCTAATCATTAGATCAAAACCGCTATGAAAATAACTTACTAAGGTAATATAATGCTCCATTTATTATTATTATTTTTAATATTATGGGCACTTGAAAAATATTCATTATTTTAAGACTAATACGAGTAAAAAACCGCACTATGTGGGCGTCATTAATTTTTGGAATGACTTACCTTAGGATGCAAATGATAGTTCTCAACTTTAATGTTAAAGCCGGATCATTAAATGTATAGTAAATATATGGTTTCACTAGTCTAAGCTATTATAAACTATAGGATTTCGTGTTTTAAGATTAAGCCTGTGAGGAGACCAATACGACTACTCTCTTCGCAGTTTTGATTTGCTATATGCGGACCTAGAAGATAATAAATTTACGCGGGAATAAACTACGACATTAGGCTACTAAACAAACTAATCAAAAGCTAATCAAAAAGCCTAGGCCTTTTTAGGGATGCACAAAAAAACTATCGATTATCAAAATATCGATAGTTTCCTGTTCGATTATCAATACAATTTCTATTTTTACAATAATCGATAGTTTTTTCCGATTATATTATCAACGATTCATAAGTTTTTCCGATATACTTTTTTCTTTGATCTTATCACTCCCGACTACATATGCCCTGAAAATTTCATCCACTTCGCACGAACAGAAAAAAATTATTGCAATTTTTCATTTTAAAATCCAAAAAAAGTGGGTTTGGAAATTGGATGACTCTGAGCACAAAACTCAAAAATCGAAAAAGTAATTCGTGCATTTTGTAGATAATGACCCATCCATGCATAATTTAGGGTTTGAAGTCATTTCGAAAAAAATTCTGGAAGTTGATAAGACAAAAGTCAAAAACATGGGTTTTAAAAAATTGAATTTCTGAAAGAATGACTACAGACACAGAAAAACACTCTAGAACGACGTTTTAGAGGGCAAAAGAAGCTACAGTTTGGTGTTTATAGGGTCAAAATCGACTGAAAATTCCGAATTTTATGTCCATTTTTAGGGGGGGGAATTGGGCTTAGCATGAACCGAATATTGGATCTTCCCCTTTTTAATTAATTAAATAAATACTGACTTTCTGATTGGACAACGAAATGATGTTGCAGAAGCAAATAAAGAAACGTTTTAGAGGTGTTTAATCTGTTGAAAATATCCAGCGGCGTTATATGTTTATTGCTTCTTTCATGCATGTGAAGTGCAGCACGTTAAAAACTTTATGTCACAGCGAATGCAACTTGCTACTATTTTAGATTGTCAAGACCAACTCCTATTTTAATAATAAAAAAATATATATGGGAAAGATTTTCTAGAACACAAAATGAACAATACTCCTACGAATGGGCGAAACAAGATTTGTGGAAAGTTACGATGGATGGTTAAGATCTAGTGGAATTTTTAAAGCATTTATTGAAGCTTTGGAGGAGCTTGATTGGATCAAAATATTAAACCTTTAAAAAAAAAAAAAACTCAGATCTTTTGAAGTATGTAATCAAAAGCAAATTCGAAATAAGTTTATTTATGGCTTCAACTTTATTCTTCTACACCCTTCCATTATGTACTACATTGCAGTTTCCATAAATAGTGACAGCAACTGCTCTTAGTCAAATTAAAAATGTCATTTTTGTTTTGAAAGATTTTCAAGCAAACATCTATGGGATATTTTCAAACATTTTGGAAGTTTGCAACAGAACTTCTGCTTTCTGTTAATGGAGAAATGAGAATATATATATATATATATATATATATATATATATATAAATATATATATATATATGCTATATATGTATATATATATATTATGTATATATATAAAAAAATATATATATATATATATATATATATATATATATATATATATATATATATATATATATATATATATATATATATATATTAAAAATTTCGAAAATAGTATAAATTTGATCTGTTCAGTCACATTTGGATTGCTAAGGATTTAGCACTCCAAAAAATAAATAATTTTCTACTCAAAAAGGCTCAAAACATGTTTTTTAATTCAAAGGAGGAAGAAAGCCTAGCAGTACAGAACTTAAGCTTTAATGAGTGTTCATCACATATAGCTATACACAATATAAACAAAGAACGTTGTCAATCATTTTGTTGTTATAAGAGATGAAGATGAAGAATTTTTATGCTGCTGCTTATATATATATATATATATATAACTCTATATATATATATATATATATATATATATATATATCTACTATATATATACTGCTCATATATATATATATATATATACTGCTGCTCTCTGCTATACTATATATATATATATATATATATACTAACTATATATAAATTATATATATACTTTATATATATATATATTATATATATATATATATATATATATATATATATATATATATATATATACTTTCTTTACTATATCTACTATATATATATATATATATATAATATATATAAACAAAGTAGATATATACTGTGATACAAAATGATATCTTTTTTGTATTTTTGATTATTTTCTGTATTTTGAAATTGCTGCTAAATGAGTGCTAATGTTAGATTATTTTATTTTCTTTTATTGAAATTATATATATATATATATATATATATATATGCTGCTATATATATATTCTTTGCTGCTATATATATATATATATATATATATATATATATATATATATATATTTTCTTTACTATAAACTTATATTGATATATATATATATATATATATATACTATATATATATATATATATATATATATAATCGAATGATATGCGTTTGATTTAATATCGATTATCGATGTTTTTTATTATCGTGCGTTCCTACTAGACATATTCATTAAAAATACTAAATAGTCAAAATACTGAAAATAGCCTACAGCCTATAATCACAGTATATAATGAAATAGTCTATTTATTTATTTCAGTTGAGGCGATTTAAATTTTAAACTATATATATATATATATATATATGAATATAAATATATATATATATATATATATATATATATATATATATATTCTTATATATAAACCCCTATAAAAACTTACTACACCTGGTATATATTTATATATATATATATATATATATATATATATATATATATTGCTGCTATGGTCAGGTGTCTAATGCTGACATATCGTAGCAACTCGAACGGCAGCACCACAGTAAGGCAGAGATTACATATTTGGAATCAGCGGAAAATTCTAAAGGAGGGGTTTTATATATATATATATATATATATATATATATATATCAACTGCTCTCTATATATATATAACAATTTCCGTAGATATAAACCTAGCTGAAGGAACTCCCACATCCTTGCTTTATCATTGTGTATTAATTCTTCCACACTACTATTTTTTTTTTTTTTATTTATTCATTAAAAATATTTTTAAAATTTTTTTCACCATTTAGGGGCTCGAGGAGACGACGGGGGACAGAGGGAGGACGAAATCCCCAAATCGCCCTCTTTGCGGTTTACCCTATGGTATTCCTTTAGTTAAAAAGAATAATTTTACTTCCCTTTACACTTTGGCATTATTTTAACTAAGGAATACCATAGAACTCCAAACACAAGATGTTTTAAGTCAGGGTCTCTCCGGCGCCTCCCGGTGGACGAAGGGGAGGACTTCGTCCCCCTTCCCCCACTTCAGCTTTAGAAGTTATTTTTTTAAATATTTCCAACGAATAAATGTAAAAAGTAAAAACCTCCTTGGCTTTTTCCCGCCTTAAATGTGCTATTTACACTATAGGGTCTCGAGGGCCACACTCTGATGTCAGCACTGCGACATATATATATAACTAACAATATATATAACTTATATATATATATATATATATATATATATATATATATATATAGCATAACTATATATAATATATATATATAGCAACATATATATATATATATACTCTTTCTTAACAACTCAATATATATATATATATACTATATATATATATATATATATATATATATATATATATATATATATCAAATTTGTTTTTTTCTGTTTTTCAATTTTTTGTGATGTTTTTGAGTTTTATTTTAGGCAAAAATTGCTTTATAAATGTTGTGGTAATTCTGCAAACTGCAAAGTTTTACATTTAAATTTTAAAATTTAGCATATATATATTATTTCTTCTGAGCTGTTAAGAATTGCAAGATAACGATTGCTGTGCATATATTAAAAAAAAATTTGTGGAAAAGATTTGGGGAATTTCTTGAATGTTAGTTTAACGTCATTAGGATTTAAAATTTTTGGAATGACTACTGAAAATTCAAATTGAGAAACACTTATCATGGATAATAATAAACAGCTTAACTCTCATCACGATTTTTTGAAGGTTTAATTTTGTCTAACAAATTGTTTGAAATTCATAGAATATAAACTGATTGTGTTGGCAAATGGAAGCCAGTTAATGTAATTTATTTAAATTTTATAAAGTTCCCCATTCCAGGTTAATAAACATTATCCCAGTTTATGGTTTAGGTGGATTGTTTAAATTAGTTTAAAAAATCTGCTGTATAATAGAAGACAGTGTACAATACATATAATGGTCATAAATCATCATCAGGTAAAAAGGGAAGTTCATCATGGTTCTGTGTTGGTCCCACTTTTATTTTTAATTTGCATAAGTGATTTTAATGAAGAATAAATTTCTGTAAGGGTTCTGAATTTGTTGATTAAAAAAATTGGCTACTCCTGTTGGGAATCATGATGGTTGCATGAGAATTCAGCATGAAAATAGGAGCATACAAAAAATAAACAGCTAGAAGCCA
>JABUQX010071195.1:17500-35000 GCA_015478945.1 Trachelipus rathkii
TTCTTACCTCGAATCTACCTACAACAGGGTACTCCACAACCCTAAGAATCATGATATCAGATTCCATCGTTTCACATTAGCAAAATTTGAAAATATACCTGTATGTATTCGAGAGGATATGACACCATCCACTACACATGTCCTCCTGTTCTCCATTTTTTTGAATGGCATACACACAACTGGTGTATTGGCCCACCACTAAATTGCCACGTCACAAAGAATATTGTCACTTCCTGACTTGGACTTTTAGAGTAGAGGATGTTATACCCATTATCGAAAGGACTTACCAAGAAGTCCTACAACATAATCCAAAGGCTACTTTATACATAGTCAATCCGACTATCCCAGACTTATCATACTATAATTATTACTGGCATGTGGCTTTTGCACCAAAGGTCAAATAATGGTATCAGAGTTTACCCCGAACATCACCAGAGGAATTGAATGAAGATACTATTAAAGTTTTCAACGAGCTTAACCACCTCCACACCTCTTAAGTTACTTTGGGTTGGGAAACATACCCTCTCAATGTCAGATGCTATTAAGTTCACCAGACTGGAATCTGTCAATTTAAACTTTTGTCATTTCCAGATAATGATACATATTCTGTGGGACCAAATAGCTTCTTGAAGGATGGCATCCACCCATCACCTGAGTTAATAAATGCCATTTGGGAAATGTTAAGACATTATCACATTTTTAAAAAGAGACTCTACAACAATAATAGCCTCTCCTCTTATAGTTTCCTCGTCCCAACCTGGTTCATCAATACCATCTAGGACAGAATCACTGGTTTCAGTATAGGCTGCTGTATCATCTCCATCAGTTAGGCCCAAGCTGAAACCTCTTTGAAGTTCAGATGGAAGAGCACTACCAAAAATCCATAGTAGAATCGTGTTTCCTCCAACACATGAGGAACCGATTCCTTCAACTTCTCAAGCTTCCTCTATTTCTCTTTCCTGTTTTCAGGCTGGCAGTCTGCCTTTTCATGACCCCAGACTTACTTCCTTTGGATTCATGAGTCCACCATCTTCCTCTCCAAAGGTACTACTATCTGTGCCCCTTGCTAAACCCCTTATGAAAATGACATTCCACGAACTTGATATGCTCTAGTGGGAGTTTAATAAGTTTGTTTCCTACTCGTTAGGTTCCGTTCATACCAGAAATAACGCCAAATGCTTGAAAATTTCTACTACAACTATGAACTCAAGACTGTAAATAGTTCTTGCATCCCTTCTTCCATCCATTCATTCATCATATTACACCTCGCTCACTTGTCTGTTATGTTATGATGGCTGGGGAGGAATATAAAGAAAAAAATAAGTCCTACATGAACTATCTTTGTATTCCAGCTTCAAAGTAATATTCTTATTTGTATGAATTATATGTATTGGTGAAACCTTGCTGGTAAGCTTATAAGTATTATATAAAACCCTGAAAACATTGAAATGAAACAACCTATAAAATTGATTTTGCAAATGAATTGACAAACTGTAAGTGCTCCTGACTTGTTTCTTTCTAATTTTAGATTTACTCTACAACTGTTTGGCTATTCTGAGTCATTAGGAGATCCCAGCATCTCTCTTAGGTCATCTAACTCCCCTAAATCCCATAAACAACATATATACCTCATTTAGAGGTAAGTGATATACTGGTACCTGAAATCATTCTTTAATATATTTGTAGAAATTCATCAAAGAAAAATAAATCTAGAAATCTGTTAAAAGTTGACAACAATCCCCTTGTTAATAATTAATCACATTTTTTTTTAGGTCGGAGGTTAGGGACCTCTCTATAGACTTTCTTGATTCTTGAAGATAGGATGGCGGTTGAGGACCTCCCAATATACTTTCCTGAAATAAAGTCGAGAACAAAGAATGAGATACACTTGGCCCGTTTTGTTGTTCCTTCTGTGAACCTAGGAGACCTCCTTATTTTTGGTTTTGCCTCAGTATCTTGATTGTTGGAAAACATTTCCACCTGTGCTCTTGTGTGATAGTTGTGTACAGAACTTAGAATAACTAACCTGAGATACCCCTTTTCCTTCTTAAATACAATAAAGGTATAAAAACCTGAAAGTTAAATTAAATCCAGGGTTGGCAAAAAGCCATGGATTTTTGGCTATGGTTAATTGGCTATTTGACCCTTATTTGAAAAATTATAAGGGTCAAATAGCCAAATAACCATAGTCAAAAAGCCAAAAATCCATGGCTTTTTGCCAACCCTGATTAAATCATAACTAGTTTATAATAAATCACCTAAGTCTGTTGGAAAATAAACTAGTGATGCACCGATACCATGGTATCAGTGGTATCAGTCAATTTTTAATGTATCAGTAATTTTGAGTATTAGCATTGGTATGGGTAAAATTTTGCAGATACCTTTAAATAATTCTAAATATTTTTCATCTTTAAATTGATACTGTATATATATATATATATATATATATATATATATATATATAAATATATATATATTAATTTTACCAATGTATATATATTTATATATATATATATATATATAAATATATATTTGTATATATTTCTAGTAGGTCTTTATTAAAATTTAATATGTTATTTTCTCTTGAAAATTAACTTTATTTCGAATTTCTACTCTAGGCAAGCTTCCTACACCCAGAAGCTTGCCACTAAAGAATTTTTCTTAATTTTAACTTAACTTTTAACTTCTTTCTGGAACTTAGAAATTTTTTTGAACTTAGAAAATTTTTCAGAAAATATGAACTGATTCAAATATAGAACTTTCCCTATATATATATATATATATATATATATATATATATATAGTATATATATATATATATATATACTATATATATATATATATATATATATATATATATATATAATTAAAATTATAGTACTTCAATCCAATGTTATAATTTTTGGACCGTCTTGTATGTGTGTATGCTGTACTTTTCGCTGGAAATAACCTATTACCACCAAAACTTGAAACAAATTTAATTTTTCTTTCTATGTAACAAAAGTTTATTTTTATCACATATTTTAGTATTTATCATGGTAAAAAAAATTTAAAGGAAAATGCCTAATTTTTATAGAAATTATTTAATTACGTTATGTTCAAAAATGCCATAAAGAGTACTATAAAAATTAAAAAGGAATTTAGAAATTGGTTTATGAAACAACCACAACATTTCTTAAATTTCGACGTAGGCAAATGTAGCGTGGCTTTCTTTCAAAAACATCCATTGAAAATTTTGAATTTTGAAGACCATATCCACAATTTGCTCAATAATTTCCCTATCTATCTGACCTACTGTATAGCCATTTTCATTTTTGCATTTGTGGTTATGAAAGGTAAGTAATGCTTGAGTTTTTGTTTGTTTTTATCAAACTTAGCTCAAAATTGTAAGAGCTGCCAAATTTAGGATGTGCTTACACAAAAATATAAGCGAACAATATGGTGGTGTGGTAGACTCGTTTGAATTGATGAATATTTCATTCAGTAAAATCAGCTTTAAATGTAATTTCTTCGACATTATTTGCATATCTAAGCATGGGTTAATGAAGAATTGTATAGACTCCTTTCAGGAATATGTAATAGACAGATATTCACTTTATTTATACCAGCATAAAGGAAAGAAGGGTGGTGGTATGGCACTTTATATTAAAAGAAATGTTCAATCTGTGTTAATGACTAACTTTAAAACTAATCATGATGTTGAATCTGTGTTGGTAGATATCCTTATGTACAATAAATCATACAAAATAGGGGCATTTTATAGACCTCCAAGCCAGAGTCAAGAATTAAATGTGGAAATGTTGATAGAAATTGTGACAGCAGGCCACAATAAAAAAGGTTGCTATAGTCATAATTGATGATTTTAATTTTCCAGACATTCAATGGGATTCCTTATCTAATATGGACCATAGTAGTTCTGTTGAGATGAATTCATCATTTCTTATTCTCCTCCCTCCCACAGCTAGGGATTAATCGAGGATAAAAATTTTGATTGGTGAAGAAAATTTAGTGTAATAAAAAAAATTTATAAATTATATACTAGATAACTTTTGAGCCAGATGGTCCAAGAACCTACAAGACACGATGCACTGTTAGACTTAATATTAACTAACGATGAAAGTATGGTGGATGAGGTTAGAGTTGAGGAGAATTTAGGACTTAGTGACCATAATATAATGAGATTTAATATGAATGTGATATCTGGGCCCAAATTGCAAGTTAATAAGGAAAAGATCTTAGATTTCTGAAGTGGTGATTTTACCAAATTTTGAAACATACTTAGTATAACTGACTGGGATAAAGAGTTTAAAGACCAAAACTGTTTTATCATGTGGGAACATTTTAAGCAAATTTTAATGAATATTCAATCTGTATGTTTTAAAGATAAACCCATTAGGGTGGTGAAGAGAAAACCTGTTTGGTGGAATAGAGAGATAAGAGAGAAAATCAATGAAAAACATAGATGTTTTAAAAAATGCTAGTGTAGTAATAGGGAGGATGGTTTAGAAAATTATAGGAAAAATAAAAATGAACTTAATAAGAAAGGCAAAGAGAGATGCAGAAATTAATTTAGCAAGGAATTGTAATAAGGACCTGAAGAAGTTTTTTAACTTTTATAAATTTAAAAGTAAGAATAGGACAATTGATCCAATTAAAATTGATGATAATTTAGAGAGTTCAGGTAAGGAGTTGGTCAACATTTTCAATGCTTATTTTGCTTCAGTGTTTACTGAGGAAAGATTGGATAATAGTTTGGAGATTATTAGTTCTGGTATCTATGTAACAAATAGGCTTACAGAATTGAATTTGAGGTAAAGGATATTAAACCTTTATTGGACCATATTGCTCCAAGTAAAGCTGCAGGTCCTGATGGTATATATGGTAGAATTCTGAAGGAGGGTTGTACCAGTATTTCAAAGGCACTGTATTCAATTTTTAAGCGATCTTTAACATTTGGTCAGGTACCAGATGACTGGGAAACAGCATATGATGTGCCTATTTATAAGAAAGATAGTAAGGAAGATTTCAGAAATTATAGGCAGGTTATCATAACATTTCAAAAGTTACTGAAAGGTCATATACAGAAATATTTGGAAGATAAGTTATTGTACGACTCCCAGCATGGTTTTAGAAAGGGTAGATGATGTCAAGACAAACCTTTCAGAATTTATGGAATACATTACTGACTCCATTGACTGAGGAGATCCAGTTGATATTTTATATTTAGACTTTAGAAAAGCTTTTGTTAAGGTTTTTACATTAGAAATATAGAGACAGTAAGAAGCCACATGGGCCTATCGAGACTGTCCCAGTCAACCCACTAACCAAACATGCTCATGCAAATCCATAAAGCACCCTAGGGCTTGTCAAATTACGGTACTGTAACTAAAAATCCACCAATTTGGCTTAGTCAAAAAAAATAATAGTTGATACCCAAACCATCCACATACCTTAACAATTAAGATATGGTCACACATGCATTCTAACATTAATAACTACTTAACTAAAAACCAGCCAATTTGGCTTCGTCTAAATATACTATATGATACCCAATCCATCCAAATACCTATCCAACCCTTTCTTAAATGTTTCAACTGAGTCACACTCAACAACCTCCTGTGGCAAACCATTCCAAAATTTAACAACCCTATTGCTTTGAAAGAATGCTCTTCTTGAGTATCAAGATTGTATGCTTTCTTCTAATTTTCTTGTTATGCCCCTGGTCTCCATGTGCATTCATGAAGAATTTATTGGTCTCTGTATTATCAATGGATGTAAAAATTTTGTAGACTTGTATCATGTCCCCTCTGAGAAATCTCCTTTCTACAGAAAACATCCCTACATAAGGCTGATGAAGAAGTTATTGCAATGTGGTATAGGTGGATTGGTACATGTTTGGATTAAAGAGTGGTTGTGGAATAGAAAACAGTGTGTTCAACTAAATGGCAATAATTCATCATGTGGAATAGGTATTGAAGAGCGGGCAACCCACGGCTCAGCGTTAAATACCACGCCTCCCATACAACAGTACAAACGACTTTAATCAGAATCAAATGCGTTTCCCAAGCTTGCAGATGATACCAAAGTGGCTATCTCAGTTAGGAATAGTGAAGGATGTATAAAGATTCAAAATGATCTTGATAAATTTCTTGGGTGGTCAGATAAGTCGCAAATGAATTTTAATAGTAAAAATAGACTTAGATATGCTAGAGAGAGTGCAACATAGAGCAACAAGGATGATTTCTGGGTTTGTAAGAGCTATAAGGAAAGGCTGAAGGAGTTAGGAATGTTTTCTGTAGAAAGGCGATTTCTCAGAGGGGACATGATCCAAGTCTACAAAATATTTACATCTATTGATAATACAGAGACTAATAAATTCTTCATAGTAGAGCATGGATGGGAGACCAGGGGGCATAGTAAGAGAATTAAGAAGAAAGCATGCCATCTTGATATAAGCATTTCAAAATTACTGAATGAATGCTTCATTCAGTAATTTTCAAATGGTTTGTCACAGGAGGTTGTTGAGTATGACTCAATTTCAACATTTAAGAAAGTAGTGGATAGGTATATAGATGGCTTGGGTATCATTTAGTATATTTTGACTAAGCCAAATTGACGGGTTTTTAGTTAGAGTAGTTAATAAGATTAAGCTGCATGTTATTACTATAAAGTTATTAAAGCTTGTAGTGTGGTTAGCATGTACCTTAGGTATAGTTTTAATTAATAATTATAGTTAATAAAAATATTTAAAAAATTCGCTAAATGACCCTCATTAAGAATAAAAAATATTCAAATCTAAGTTATTTTATTATCAAATAATAGTTTTCTAAGAGGAAGAAGAATAAATGGAAGTCAAAGACTAAGGAAGTCTGAAATATCTTTAGATATTTTTATTATTTTTATTTTTTATTATTATTATTTTCTGTCCCCTCCTTGAATAGAAAAAAAAAAAAAAAAAAAAAAAAAAAAAAACTTAATATTAGGGATGTACTGATAGTATTGATATTGGTAGTATCAGCCATATATATTTGGTATCAGTATTGGTTAATATGGCCGATACTTCTTACTTTTTGGGTGAAGAATTATGAGAAACTTTTAGATTCAGTAATAAATATAGTTTCAATATATAAAAGGTTCTTAATAAGGAATCTTAGCTAGCTGAAATCCCACATGAATGGCATCTCCGACGGTGAACCACTTTTAGAATGCATTTAAATGGCATAACTGAGGAGCTCGCTCGCATGACAAAAAAAAAGATTCACAGAAGTGGAAGCCGCCTTATCAGCAGCCCCTGGCAACAGCACTGATAGTGAAGATGGTGGCTTTTCATCAAATTAACCTACTGAAGATGAAGAGGATTTGGATATGTTAGACTTTGATAAGTTCATGGCCGAAATTGCATCGATTTGATAGGTTCATGGCCGAAATTGCATTGACATCTCATTCACCTTCAAAGGAATCACACCAAGGAACCTCATCAAAAAAACTGAAGAGACAGTCATCAAGGAGCAAAGATAATTCAAATTTGCCATCTGTGAAAGCGGAGATGAGGTTCTACGAAAACATGCTGCCTACAGAAGAGAATCCTTTCATGTGGTGGCATGAAAATGGGTCAAGGTTTCCATTATTATCAGTGCTTGCAAGCAAATATTTATCAGCCCCCTCCCTCATCAGTTGAGAGCAAGCATATTTTTAGTGTAAGTGAGAATGAAAACACCATAAAGGAACAGGCTCTCGCTAGATAGGCCTACTAGTGAAAGCTTAATGTTTTTGCATTACAATTTGAGAATTTTTGAGTTTGAGTATTGAATATCTAGCTATATCTTTATCTTAAAGGAGTATATTATTATTGTCATGTTTGAATAAAAACGTTTTTTTATTTTGTCTTTTCAGCTGATTAATTGAGGTCTCTTCTTTCATTATATTTATTCTTTATATTGTAGCTAGTTAAAGAATCTTCTTGTAAATTGTAATTATGTTAAAACATAAAAGCTAGTAGCTAAACTTTGTTAATACTTACTGGAAAATGGAAATGGAATATTTTTTGAATAAGCACAAACAATAAAGTTATTAATATATTTGCATTTATTATTCCTTAAAGATACTATTTTAATTTATAAAATATACTTGGGCACAACCGAATATGAAATAAATGACCAAGTATTGGTTGTAAAGGGAATGCAATCCTAAGTTGCCTAGCAGTACACAAATGTTTTATCTTATTACTGTGTATTTATTATATTAATTAAAGTATTGGTATTGGTATCGGCACCTAAAAAAAATAAGAGTATCAGTATCAGCCTTTTTTCTGGTATCGGTACATCTCTACTTATTATATTCTCAAATTGGAATTAAATTTAAAATATAAAGGTAATAATTTGAGATATATTTACCTGAATGTGTGTCACCTGTCAATAAGTGCTTTAATACTAAAGCGTCATACAAGCAATACACCATTCAAATAAATAAATTTTAGTGATTATATTGGACTGAATATATTAAATATTCAGTAAAAAAAATATGATCACTTTTTCTTTCTAATATATCATTAGACTAAGATATATAATGAAAGCAAGTTGTCTACCCTTTTTGCAGCTAATTATTACTTCAAAGCTCTCTATTTTTCTATCCTATTTTTATATTTATAACCCCCCACTCAAAAAAAAAAAAAGTTATTACACTTTCTTGCTAGTTTAATTTCTTATTCTTTCTTAGAACTTATTATCTTATTAGTTCATTCCCAACTCTCCTTTAAGTTTCTACCTCTATTTTTGCAGAATAATTAGATTTATTTTTATTTTAACTGAAATGCACCATTTTTTTATTTTATTTTATAATTTGAAATGAAAATTCTTTGTTTCTGATATTTCTACTTGAATAATATACATTATCATCATAGTTTGGTAAAATAAACTTAACATAACCTAATTTGGTTCTCTTGAATGATTCAATCTAATAACAAACCAAAATGTATTCTTTTTTAGTAATTTTATGGTAAACAAAGAGAGATATACCAATCCATGTACAATTAAAGGTTTTATCATATGATTATCATTAAAATAATTGAACTTAATTACAGATACTGTATATATTTTAGTACTTACAAACCTTAATTAAAATTTTCTTTAAAACTTTTTCCATGTATTATTCATTAAGATACTTTTAAAATTAATCTTAAATGAAATTATAATTTTTATTCAATAATGGATCATTTTTTAAGTGGCTTAGAAGGCCATAATGCATCCTCATGGTACGCTGCACGAAGCTCTGTTCATTCCCAGGCAGCCCATGAATTTGCTGTTGGATCAAGTAAGTTGTTTTCTTATATTTATTTTAGTTATATAATTAAAGTGACATTGATAGTATTTATTTAGTTTGAATTTTTTACTCTAATTCTTCATATGTAAATTAGCAAAATTGATAATTTGAACAAAATTATTTTCATTTTTAAAGGAGAAACTATGAAATATGAATTTAATACATTTAGGTTTAAAATGTTAATACACATGTAAATAATATAATGGGCTTTTTTTTTTTAATAGTTCTTTTTAGTTAATATATATATATATATATATATATATATATATATATATATATATATATATATATATATAGGTATATATATATATAGCAGAGCATAGCAGAGAGTATATATATATATATATATATATATATATATATATATATGCGTTATATATATATATATATATATAATAACACTGTCACCACCCATCTTCTTTCCCCAAGACTGGGGATAAGGTGTGTAACATGCACCAGAAACAGAAAAGTAGTAAAAGAATATGACGCAAGTTGAAAAGAAAGCCCGGACTTTATACTTTTTATTGAGAACTCGTTGCAGTCAGAAAATCCACCCTAGACCTTCACAGGACCGTGATGGACCCTCACTATGACATCTCTGTCAATGTGGGGTTCATTTCTCTTAGCCCAGGTGGGCCAACCATGGCCCCTCGGCACAAAATACTCCACTATCTCACTCCAATTATGCACCTTTCTTCTTGCCTCTGCCAAACTCTCATTTCTCTCCTCCAGGCATTCCTTTACTGACTCAATCCACTTTTTCTTCAGTCTCCCAGCCAGTTGATTCTCAGCACACTCATCACTATACATCTGCTTAACCAACCAACTATCATCTATCCTTTCCACATGACCAAACCATCTCAACGTACTTTCATTTATTCTCATTTATCCCTTGCTTCACACCACACAACTCTCTAATACGTTCATTCCTCATTTTATCAATTCTTCTCACATCTAACACTCCCCTAAGATTGTCCATCTGAACACATTGTACTTTAGATCTATAGCTACCTCTTATTCTAGACCATAGTCTCACTACTAAACTATACATTAACACAGGTAACAACATTCCCTCATGCAAGAACCTAGCGCACTCAAGACTTAGTCCCTTTACATTCACCAATGATTTAATTGCACCAGCTACCTTCCTGCCATTCGCAACTTTCCTACTACACTCGGCTTCATCTGTTCCCTTTTCATCCAACATATATCCTAAATATTTTACCTCAGACACTTGCTCCAGCTGCTCACCATCTAACATAATTTCACACTGAGGACTGTCCTCACTCACAACCGTAACCTTTCTCTTATTTACGTTTACTTTCAAATCCCTCCTTTTACACATCCTACCAATCCTCTCAAACCTCTTCAGATTCTCCGCACAAAACCAAATCATCCGCATATAATAGGTAGGGCACCCTCCACTCTCTTCCATTCTCCATCATTCTAACACCATCTCCTGCCAACCCCACCTATAATTTTTTTTATAACCCTATCCATATACAAATTGAGTAACCAAGAAGACATAACACATCCCTGCCTCACTCCACTATTAATATTAAACCAATCACTTTTGACCAGGGCTGCAGAGTTGGAGTTGAAAATTTATAGAATTATTATTATTATTATTATTATTATTATTGTTATTAATTTATGATGACTTCACTATTCGCTTTAACATTGGTAAAAAAAATAAAAAGAGCATGTCTGTTTTATAATAAAAAAAATAATTTGCATTATAATTGTTATACATTTGTTTCCGAAACTGAGATATATTTGTTTGTCTTGTGTTGCGCCTGCATCTTTGTCTTTACAGTGCTTTACATTTGGAGATTAGATTCATTGGAAATGTGGTAGATTTTTTTATTCTCAAAAGCAAGCAAAATAGTTGAAACAAAAAAATGTTTTACTGTAACTCTGTAAGCATATTAAGCTGAGTCAGAGTTGAAATTTTGAATTTGACTGCTGGAGTCGGAGTCAGAGTCGAAAATTTTTGTTTGAGTGAAGTCGGAGTCAAAATTTTTTGTTGAAGTGGAGTCAGAGTCGAAAATCCAAATTTGAATTTAAGGAGTTTTTGGCAGAAAATTTATTTTACAACTCTGCAGCCCTGCTTTCGACACCATTTATTCTTACACACTCTTCACTATCATCATACATACTTTTTATTTCATTCAGAAGCCTACCACCAACACCATATATCACTAACACATGCTATAGAGCTTCCCTATTAATCCTATCATATGCCTGTTGCAAATCCATAAAACATAAATACAATTTATTCTTCTTCACCCTCATTTTCTCATTCATTTGTTTCAATGTAAGGATTTGATCCACACATCCTCTACCACTCCTAAATGCACCTTGTTCTCCACCAATCAGTCCTTGAGTCACTTGACGCACTCTTTTGACCAAAATACCAGTATATATATAGTCATTGCGTGCTTGACATGTTACATCACCTCGCCTCAAAATCTTGGGGTGCTGATCGCAAGTCCCTTTTACGCCTCTATATCGCCCTAATCTGATCGAAACTGAAATATGGGTATGCAGTATACGGCCAGACCTCCACAACACTACTACACCTATTACATCCCATCCAAAGTGAGGCGATCCGAATCTTCACTGGAGCCTTCCGATCGTCCTCCCATGTGAGCCTTGAAGTTGAAGCCAATGTGATGCCAATCTCTCTTCAAAGAGAATACATTATGTGTACAATCTTTCTTCGTTTTCAAACCCCAATACCGTCTGCTCTGACACAGATTCTGCAGGAAATACCTCAGAATCCCAATTACTGGCCATTTGCAAACACGGTTTATAACATCCTAAATTTCCTTAACATCCCTTTGCAAAAGGTGCTGCCTTTCTCTTACGACGAAGGGTACACACCTTGGCTATTCCCCTCCGCTCCCTCCATTTGCTTGGCTCTGACCTCCTCTTTTTCCAAATCTAGCCATCCGGTTGCCTTGATGCATCATTCCTGTCTCATTCTGCAGTTCATGATGACTACCCAGTGTTTACTGACCTCTAAAACATGGGACAATGTGGGGCGCATCTGCTGTCTTCCTGACCGCAACCTCTCCTATACCCTTCCCTCCCTCATACTTCACTTTTACGCAGAATTAGCCATATTATAATGATTGCCTGTGCTAATTCTAATCCTTAACCAAGGTCACCTATGTCATTTATTCAATCGCCTCAGCGCGCTACTTTCAGCGCTTAAAACCCTTATTCTAAAACCGCATTGTATCCGCTGTACAACAATTTTTCTTCGGCTGCTCCATTCCCGTAAGAAACAAATTATTTTATGTTGGTCCCCCTCCATGTAGGGGTAAACTGGCAATGAAATCGCTGACAGAGAGGCCAAAATGGCCACCTCCTCTTTTCGGAGTTGTTCCAGGTATCTCCCAGACACCATTTGACAAGGCTGCCTCCCATCAACTGATTACTACCCTGCTCTCCGACAAGGCTTTCGATCTTGTTGGCAAGAGTGCTGGACGAGTGATCAGCGAGGAGCGAAACTCAGAAACATAAAACCAAATATTGGCGAGTGGTCTTCCTCCCACAGACGAAAACGCTTACACGAGGTGTTACTTGCACGCCTTCTCATTGGCCACGCTAATATCACTCACAGTCACTATATGTCACGGGGCCCTCCTCCCATTTGCAAATTTTGCCATTGCAACACCCTTCAATCTGTTCGCCATATCTTCATTGATTGTTCCCATCTGGACCCTATTCGCCGTCATCATTTTCTTACTTTACGGTCCATAACACCTTTTGAAAGATTATCCCATATCCTGCCTGAATCTTCTTGTATCTTCAAGAAGTGAATATTCTTTATAACATTTGATTTTGTTATGTAATCTTAAGACTATTATTAATACAAGGGTATAATTTTATGTAGTTTTTATTTATTTTTTTGACTGACTGAATATTCATTTCCCCACCCAAATCTCCCTTTGACACTTGAAACATTATGACAGGGCCCTCTAATGGTGCTGATTTTTTTCAGCCCAGTATGGCCGCTTCTCTGTGAGTCATGGTTGTGTCCTGTACACTGACTAAAAAAAAAAAAAAATCCCCAACAACACACACATATATATATATATATATATATATATATATATATATATATATATTTTTTTATTTATGTAATATATATATATATATATATATATATATATATATATATATATATATATATATATAGCAAAGGTATAGCACAGGAAGTTATATTATTGGTGCATATATATATATATATATATATATATATATATATATATATATATATATATATATATATATGGTTATATATAGTATATATATATATATATATATATATATATATATATATATATATATTGTGTTTGGAAGTTTCTTTGATAGGTCCTGAATGGATTTCAGTATATTGTGTGAGAAATGCTAATTTTTATTGACATTTATTAGAATAGAGTAAAATTGCCTTGACAGTTACCAGCTTAGTTCATCACTTTTGAGAAGTTCCTGCACTCAAAATACAGTGAGGATCTTGCACCTTAGCAGTTTTCACCAATCTTTAATCTTGCTATCCTATTGGGCTTACTTAAATTACTTTCAAAGATTGGTAATTGTTTTATGTAAAATTTAAATTGTTCATAAAGGATATTACCACTGCTGTGATATTGCTAGATTTTATTCTTCCACTTGTTCCTCAAGGTTTGTTATCGTTTTTGAAGTATTGAATGTCAAGTTTGAAATTTTCCTTCTTCTATGAATTGTTGAAAGACTCCTTGAAAATTTTCTTTCAGGTGTTTTTCTTTACTGATTTGGATTGTTATTTTTGGCACCACTTACAACTTTGTATCCCATAAGCCAGAAGGTGTTTTTTTTTATTGAACCTTTGAACTCTTGAAATCCCACCATAAGGTTGCATCACTTTGATAGATTCTGTCTCATATTAGAGTTTTCAGTAGCAAAATAATGATTGTTATAATGATAGTTTTAGTATTTTTCTTTCACAATATGTACATAACTCTTTCAATGACTTCACCATCTATTCTTTTCTGCATTACATGGCATGCTTTTCTCACCTTCCAAGGTACATCTTCATTTTCTCCTTTCAGAGTCTCTTTATCTTTCAATTATGCCATATTTGCCTTCCCTCGAGAAATAAAGCAGTTCTCTAAGATTTAAATAACTTCTCTGACGACCTTTTCTATTTTGTTTAGGAGTCCATACCTGTTGGTGTTTTCTTAACAAGGTTGAACCTTTCCAGTGCGCAGTGACAACTCCTTTACATTTACTAAAAAAAAAAAAAAAAAAAAATTAATAATTTAATTAGTGATTCGAAGTCGTAATAGGAAATTTTTATTTTATGATTCACCCTGTCTCTAATTGAATATTTTATTTTCCTAACTTAATTTTAACTCTTATTCCATTTCATTTGGATCTTGGAACACATTGTACTCTCCTTTGTAGTTCGAAGTCTAATTTATTAAATTAAAGTAAGCTAAATCAAAATTTTGTCTACTGAAGTCAAAATTTTATCTATTTTATTTCATCCTTTCAGAACAAATTATTTTTTTGAGTAAGATAGTTGTATTTACATGTGTATCTATTTTCACTTTTGATCACAAACTGAAAAGGAAAATGCGGTACAATACTTGTATTCTGTAGTATAAACATTATATTGCATTTCTTTAGATTTAACAATATTTTTAAATATAATTTATTTAATAAATTTACTAAAGTATTATTTCACTTATTGTTTTACTAGTTCCGGTTTTTCCAGACTCATTCCAGTTGATTCCAATATCTGGAGGTGGGATTATGCCTCCAGCTCCTATTAATCCAGTTAAAAGCAATGCTGGCAGTCTTGATCTAACGACAGCTACTTCAGAGAGCAGCAGTAGTAGTAGTAGTGGTCTGGCTCTATTAAAAGCCTCCTCTGCAGCCTCTACTGTTGCATCAATGGCAGCAGCTGCTGTTGCTGCATCACATCATCCTAGGACAGAAAGCCATATTAAAGAAGAAGTTGAGATTTTGGAAGAGAAAACTGATCCATCATTAGAAGGTTTTCCAATGTCGTCTTCACATTCATCACCCAAAAAGAAGAGTGGTAAATTAATATATATTTTTTTGAAACTCTTATTAATACATATTCAAAAGGTAACTTATAAATATTGATACATTTCCGTAATACTAGATTTTTAATCATGCTATGACATCCTTCTTTTACAATTAATTTTTATTTATAATTTTCATTATTTTGAGCTTAGTTTTTTTTTTTTTTTTACCTACAGGGTCCAAGTGGGATACCAAAAAGGCTTGCAATATTTGTGGTAAAGTATTGTCACGTGGAGATAAATTAAAAAACCATATTAGAATCCACACAAACAATTTTCCTTTCCATTGCAACACTTGTGGACAAGGCTTTCTTCGATCAGAAGGACTTCGTATCCATACAAGAATTCACACAGGAGAGAGGCCATATGTTTGTGTTGTTTGTGGTAAAGCTTATACTCGAAAAGACAAATTAACAAGGCATGCTATTGTTCACACTGGTGAAAGACCTTTTGTATGTCAGCATTGTGGTAAATCTTTTACAAGGAAAGATAAGATGCAGCGTCATGAGTTGATTCATAAGGTTGAAAAACCATGGACATGCGTTCCTTGCAACCTGGAATTTGTCAGACAAGAAGGATTTAATGCTCACATGGAAAAAAAGCATCCAGAAAGATTACCTTATACGTTGATACAACACCCTCGTACTTTACATGTATCAACAAGCTCAAGCCCACCTCCAGCAAATTCAGAGTACCATTTGCCAGAAGGAATAAATAGCAGCCTTTCTCACATGCCAGTTAGCTCATCTGTTTCAGAGTCAAGTAAATCTATAACCCCAAGCACAAGTAGTGATTATGTTACCATTTCAAACAGCAATAAGACTCTGTCACTGCTTTCGAGTAGATTACCCCCTTCACTGTTGCCACAGCCTTAATTATATTATATATATATATATATATATATATATATATATATATATACTATATATAATTATATATTATATTCTATATCTATTCTAATATATCGATATATTCCGTCTATATATGTAATAATATATTATTAATATATTTTATAAGTTGACTAATATATATATATATATATATATATATATATATATATATATATATATATATATATATATATATATATATATATATATATATATAATGGTAATGTACCGATTTTAATTAGCTACATAAGTTATTTGCCATGTATAGCAGCACATTTACTGCTGATTTTTCAATTTTATTAGCATAAGTAATTACTTTAGATTTTAGTATTGGTGACTAGCCATTTGTATGTGATGCTTCAATTATTTTTGGCATCTCAAAATATAAATGGTTTCTAAAATTCTAATATTTTTAAATATTTTTAAAAGAGTAATTTTTTAAAAAATTATGTATAAGATGTGAGCCCAAATTGGTGAGAGACTAATCTTTTGCGTTAATTGAAGCACAAGTAAAATTGAACACGTTGTGTAGTAGTGGATGTCAGTTTGAACATAGATACATTGTGTGTATGTTCCCTTAAAATCATTATAATTCAATGTGTATGCGGAAAATATGTTTAAATTAATATGTATGTGGATATCTGGCTGAACTATTTGAAGGTACGGATGTATTGATTGCCACAGTGGAGAAAGGTTGAATATGGTAACAAAAACCTGAAAGAATAAAATACAAGTTTAACATTTTAGGATTTGAAAATTCTTTTTAATAAAGAAAATCTAAATATTTGAAATTTTTATATTTTTAATGATGTGCCCAACTTTGCTTGTGGAACTGTCAGCTATTATATAAATTTTAATAAATAAAGGAAAGTAAATTTGGAATGTATCCTTATTCGACTTTACAGATCAGCGTGACCTTGATTAGAGAGGTTAAACATATTTGTATGTTTTGAAATAGTATGATACTTAACCATTTAAAAAAAAAATTTTTTTTGTCAAAAAATTGTATGATAATAATTCTCTTAGGTCGGATAACGACTCCTTTGGTTTAAATCTGGATGAAGTATTTATTATACATATTTGGAAAATGTTCCAAAAGAACCATGCACAGTGGTGTGGAGGTTAGAGACCATAAGATTTGGGTGGAGTCATAAACAAACAATTTAAAGATACCAATCAGACTTGTAT
>JABUQX010071195.1:40000-47500 GCA_015478945.1 Trachelipus rathkii
TTATATCTCAGAATTTTGTTCTATGTTCTACATTATTGTCAACTTGTGTCAGATTTTTGATTTTTTTTTAAATTGTTGCTGTTTGTGAAGTAGTCAAAGACACCTCCACTCCTTACCTCTTAATGACATTTTCGTGACAGCTTAACTTATATGGATGATATATTGTGACGGCTTAAAGGGGTAAAAAGGGGCATTCACGTTCTACATAGTTTATAGTTATTCTTTCATGTTCATATGAATATCTTAAGGTAAGTCAAACATACTAAATTAAACATACGTTATCAGTTAATCACTTGAACGTTTTATATTTATCTTTTATGATTTTAATCTGCCGAGGTTTCTCACTGTTAATAAAGTCTTAAAAATTTGTGTTTTTTAATTTCTGATCAATTTGAAGATATTAAACCTTCATGTCGAAAATTAAAACTCTCATACGACAAGAAAGTTTAAATAGCCTGTTATATACTCAAAAATCATTGATTTTCTCTAATAATATGTATTCACTCCACATTATAATAATATTCAGCCTCCTATATTGTAAATATAAAAATTATCCTAACAATATTAGCGTAATTATCTTTCTGACCATTCAAATTAGGAATATTTCGTTTCGTTTAAATATTTTTTTTTTTTAGTCAGTGACGTAATTCGGGAAAACATTTAGAGTTGGTTTTTGGTTTACAATGAACCTTGCAGCTAACCAAAATGTTAAGTTTATTTTTTTATCTTTAATTCCAATTTTTATGGTTTCTGTTCTTTTGAACAACTTTAGGTTGCCTTGTTTTCACACGAATTTTTCTTTTAATTAAAATTTCCTTAATTTGAGTAATCCTAAGGTCGAAATGATCTCTTTTTTTTTTTTTATTTTAAGTATAATTGTTTTTTGTTTGGAATTTAATTTTTTATTTTAATTATACTGCGGTTTAATATTATATATGAGTATATATATATATATATATATATATATATATAATATATATATAATATATATATATATATAATATATATATATATATATATATATATATATATATTATATATTACTATATATATATATATATATATATATATATATATATTATTTATATATATTATATATATATATATATATATATATATAATATATATTATATATACAGATATAAACAATAATTACAGTATTAACAATTAAACTTTAATTTTTTTCTAACAAATCTAGCAGTTACTTCACCTTGGTAGGATTTCAAACCCATTTTATTTCTCATTATATTTTATTTCTCTTATAATGAGGAGGAAAACCAGAAGTTTCCAGATTATTATTTTAAAAATGAAATGAGCCAACTAAGCATATAAGCTATAAGTAAAGATATTAGACTAAAAAATGTTATTAGTTGAAAATTATGTACACATTTCAGAGAGAGGAGTTTTTTTTTTTTTTTTTGAAACATGTTACTGATTTTATTATTACCGGTATGGCTAACTCAAGATGAAAATATCTGACAAAATATAGAAGAATTAATTATTTAACAGCCCTTTATATACTTAAGGAAATAGGTAATGTTTATATGATAAAAGTTATCAGAGCTTTGAAATAACAGATTTTGATAACTAATCTTCAAAATAAGAAATAAATTAACCTTTAAATAGAAAATAATGATATAAATGTTATGTTATTGATCTGACCCTGTTTTTTCATTTAATATATATGTATATATTCTTTCAGTAGATCTGAATGTGAGGAAACTTATGTAACATCTATTACCAATACTGCTGTTACTATCACCATTACCACTACTACTACTACAACTATTTTCAATAATATACTTCTAGTCTTAACACTTTTATGTTCATTATACAATTTCAAACTGCATTATAAACGACTATGAATAATGAATCTAATTGTACTATTACTTGTACCTTAGTTTTGTATTAAAATTTATTGTTTTAAAGTAGGCTATTAGATAATGGTACTAAAAATTAAATAGTATTTATTTTGATAATAGAAGCTCATGTATTGTAAAATATTTTTCCAAGGGTATTATTATTATTATATTATTATTATTATTATTATTATTATTATTATTATTATTATTTTTATTATTTATTATTTAAATACGAAATTTAATTTATAAATAGAATTTATGCAAAAAAAAATTAAGAACAAATGTTTTTAGGATATTTGACTTATTATTTTCCTTCTATTTAATATAATATTTAATTTATTTAATTTGATTTATTTAATATTTATTTCCATATTTAGCTCTTTATCATTTTTATTTCTTCTGGAAGATTGAATGGTGTTAATATTCCTTACATGGGACCATCTCTATAATACGTGTCCTTATCGTAAATGCAATTGATAACACAGGTAAAGTATGATCAACGCGTTAAAGATTTTAAGATGAATATGTATTCTTAGTAGAACTAATTGTCATGTCATGCTTACTTTGTATAGGAAGTATATGTATAGAAAATCAGATAGTAGTTTATTTTAATCGTGCCTATATATCATTATTAATTAACTTGGTTTATTAGTGGAGGATTTTGAATTGAAGATTTATGATGATTACACGTTACAAAATCAAGTTAACTTTAGATTAAAATTTGGGTAGATGTGTTTTTGAAATGTACATTTATATTTATTTTTTTTCTTCTCAAATCTAGCCAGAAATTAAAGTTATGAAGGACCGCATATGCAACCTGTACAGTTGAGAGAACTATTTCAAATGTGTGCTCACGGTGGTATGGTAAAGATAATTTAGCGTTAAATGAGATTTTCAGGAAATAAATAGCATTTACTTACGATGCTTATTAATCAATTCATAAATGAAGGTGAATGTAATATGCAGAGGGTAATAACTTTTCATTTTAATCGAAAGAGGCGCTGTAGGCTCCTGGACATTTTCACTTTTACAGTGAAAATTCAATTAATAAGATAGAGAATATCATGATTTTGTCACTCGAACCAATAATCTGTATGTGTAAAGGTTGTCAGGTATTAAATTTTTTATCTTTATTTTTCAAAATCATATCTGGTCATATACTTGAAAATTGACATATGCCTTTGGTGTTTTGGCCATTTCCTGTTTTCTGCCCTCGTGTTTTTACTATAGTTTTTCTTGGAAACTATGAATTATAAGGAGAAATGGTGGCAAGAAAAAAGAGATTGGTCTATTTATGGAAACCAAGTAATGACTACCTTTGAAGGAAGTGGCTCACAACTCGACTCATTGTCTATTTTCTTCTGTATACACTGTTCTCTTTGCTTTAAATATTCCCTTCTCTAAGGTGTTACCCCATAACTACTACAATGAGTGCTACCTCCGTCTTCTTGACCCAATTCAGAACGAGGGCCTGCGGATAGCGACTGGAGCCTTTCGATCTTCACCGCAGGTGAGCCTGGAGGTGGAGGCGGGGGTGATGCCCTTGTCTCTGCGAAGAGAACAGCTCATGTGCTCTTTGTTCCTCCGCATTCAGGTTCCTTTATCCTCTGGCTTGTCCTCTGTCATTGAACGCATCCCCCACAATTCTTCTTACTGGCCGTTTGCTGGGATTGTAAATTCCATCTTCCGTTTCCTTGACCTACCCCCCCGAAGTGTCATGCAGTATTCTTTCAATACTTCCTCTGGAACATGGGTCTCTCCACCTCCCGTTGTCTGCTTTGGGATACATCCATTAACAAAAGCTGATGCACACCCGGCGACGTTGAGGGATTCTTTTCTGTCTCATGCGGAGGTTCACTCGGACTTGGTCGCTGTCTACACTGACGGCTCCAAGACGATGTGGGAGTGGGAGCTTCGGCTGTTTTTCCCGCCTTCACAGTCTCTCACACTTTGCCACCTTCCTCGTCAGTATTTTCTGCCAAACTGGTTGCGGTTGCTATGGCAGTTAATGGTTTGCACGGCTTCCCATTAGTGGGTAATTACACACTATTCTCCGATTCCAAAAGTGTCCTTCAAGCGTTGCTTACCGGTCTTCGAGAAACCCTATAGTCTCTACCATCCAGAGACTCCTCTGCTCGTTGCGTGTGCAGGAGACACTTGTTACATTTTGTTGGGTCCCTTTCCATATGGGTGTTCCGGGGAACGAGCGAGCAGACAGAGAAGCTATACATGCAGCGAACAACGTACTTCCTACCTTCCTCCTGACTTGCAACTGTGACGCCTTCCTGCTTCTGATTTTTATATATCCATTCGTCGCGGTTTCCGTTCTTGCTGGCAGGCAGGCTTGGTCTGAGAATAATCGTGGCTCCAAGAGCCGTACACTCAAACCCCTCATTGTCCACTGGTCCTCTTCTTGCAGGAGAAGTCGCCTTTTGGAGGTGGTCCTGGCTCAATTACGAATAGGACATACCAATTTCACCCATGGTTTTCTCATGTCGCAGGATGGAGAACCATCTTGCCCGTTTTGCTGCTCGAGTTGCCTTTCAATTTTTCATGTGTTTGTGGATTGCGATGCCCTTTCTACCCTCCAGTGGACGTTCTTCCCTGGTTTGCATACTGTTCCTGTCCAGCATCGCCTTGCGCGTATCCTCTCTGAATCACCTCAAATCCGAAGTGACAGCGTTTTTGCCTTCCTGTGTGATTTAAACATCCTCTATAGGATTTAATTCTCTCAGCGCGATTTTTATTTCGTTTTGCTAGGGACTTCCCCTGTTGTTGGTTTGCTGACGCGGAATAGTCGCATGACCTGTGTGCTGTGGTGGTCCCTGTACATCAACTCAAAAAAAAAAATAAAAATGATTGCACCCCTTGGTTCTTTACAGTGGCACCTATCTGTACGGCCTCTACTTGTCTTCCAAAATTAGACATTCAGTAGCAAAAGTGAAGGCTGCATTTTGTTCAATCCAATTTGATTCCTCATGGGGACCTTGATAAAACATTCGTGAACCAATTCAAAGCTGAAGAGAGCGGGTGTTCGACAGTTTCGTATTTACAGTGATATTAATGACCCTGTGTAGAATCCTGATTCATAATGGAGAGTCCTACATAATATCTTCAGACTCTCATAGAGCCCTTTATCCCAAAAGTCCCATGGTGCTATCCATGTATTTTTTTTTTTTAAGAATGTTGCACATCAGTAGAGAATCGATTACCATTTACCGAATACTCTCTACTGTCGGCGTTATGAATAATTTAAATTAAGAAATCTAGGCTAAATTTGGTCCTCACCGTAGTTCTCGTTCCCTAAATTAAGCATTTATTTCTCCAATTGTCTAGTTATATTTTTCAGTTCCCGCAGGGGTTCAAGGATTATCGACTGGTTTGGTGATTGTTGAAGTGAGAAAAGTTTAGCCATGGGAAACCTGAAATTCGCTAGTGGCATTCAGCTAGCATTTGAGCATCTTGACATAAGGCACACCAATTTTGCGACCAAACACTACCATGTCCAAAGTTCCTCCACCTCACCTTTTTGATTACGGAATCATTTTTCAATAATCTTTCCATCTCTTTATAGAATGTAATGTATTGTTTCACCTCAGATGATGTTTCTTTTGCAGTCGTAAATCGAATAAAATCTAAAATATTAATCTTTAATCTAATTTCGTTTCGTCTAGAAACGAACACTACGCAGCTGGTTTTCCAACCCAGAATAGCAGCTACCCAGTGACCGAGTTAAAATCTGCACACAAACTGCAGAAAAGAAAAATGTAGAAACCTAGGTTTGCGTATGCAAAGAAGTGTAGAGTTTAGGTTAGAATGCTATGAATTATCATGAATAAATATATTAATGTAATTAAAAGTGAATCTTCCTTTTTTTTATGTGAAATTCTACTAAAAAATGGTAAATTGCTAAACGTGCTTGTGTTGCTCTGAATTTTATCATCACCATCATCATGAGCTGTCCCTTGCTTCCCATAAATAAGTGTAGGGAGCTCAGATATGCATCATAAACCAAAACCAGCTACCACTGACCTTTTAGTTACATCTTACGCAGAACGTTCGTTGCCGAAATTATTTCTCCCCCACACACTGATTTTATTTTGTTCGTAATTATGCTATTACACTTATGCCTCTCTGCCCCGCATAGGAAGTGGGTAAGTCTGTTAACACTTGTAATATATTTTTGACCATTAACGAAAAGCGTGATTGACGATGATCGATTTAAAAATTAACAAATGAGATGTCTGCAATTTCATTGTCTGCTGATTAGACCACCATGAATCTTTAACAAGTTCTGGAATCATTTTGGTGATCGTACAAACCTAAAACCTTCAGGCACCAAAAGAGATGTTACTTATCATTCCAATATGCCCTTGCATGTCATCACATTAGATAAATTTTATATTCAAGCATCAAGTTTGGAAAAGTAACAGGAACTAGAGAAATGCATTCCCATATAGGAGCCGAACTGAATAAGTAATCTTTTAAGAATACAATTCTAGAATATGCTTTCTATATGGTACCTAGTCCCAGAATTCAAAATAAATTATTTCTACTGGTAATCTGATTTCGATTCCAACTAATGAAAATCATACGATTTAGATTTCAGTTCCAATTGCAACAACTTAGGAGCATGCAATTTTCAAACCTGACTCCGATAAACCCAAATCACACTTTAATTCAGGGTTCCGATTCTAAAGTCCAGATGATAGCGTCGACGTCCTATCGCTCTATTTGTGATAACAAGGACTGACCTTTGGAAGGGGAAGTGAAACGGAATTATAGATATTAAACGATTCAATAGTAAGCTGGTTTAAGAGTCCTTGATAAAAGAAGTTTTAGGTGAATTGATTGATCCAGTTAGTGATGAAGGAGAGAATTGGAGGAACATTCTCATTTGAAGTATTGTAGCACTTTTCGTAATATGTACACATATAACTGGGTAGGTATATCTTTCACGTAAAATGAAATATTGCAAACACAGAAACTGCTCAAAAAATAGGTCTTCATTTTTTTTTTTATCAGGGCATCTAGTATTGATCGAAGATATAAACTTCAATTTTATATAATCTATATTAAGCCTGACTTCAGCTGATTCACGTAACTGCATGCATGACTTCTGAATTTAATGGAATATTTTAGTTAATTTAGTTATTATTTTCTTATAGCTTAATATATTAGGAAAATTGCATAAAAAATATTTATTTACATATATTAAGTATGTCTGCGCTTTTTTAATTGCATTTTTTGTTCTGTCTTATAGTCAAAATTTATACAAAATTTGCTCTGTCTCATCCGCTTTACTTACATTTGGCATATTGAACCTATTTGTGGCTTCCAGTAATGACAGTCGATCGTGGAACAATTAAGAACAAAAGTCTAAAATGAGACTATAAAAAATATCTGTGAAAGATCATGGATAATCGAAATTTTGAAACAATTACAAAGTACTGTAAGGCATTGAGTCTTAAAAATAATACCTAATTTAAATTGATGGGAATGTAATGGTACTTTTATCACTAAAAGTTATTTCCCCTAATATACATGTTTTTGAAACCTGGTTACAACTTAAACATGTTAACAGCGAGTTACGCTTTCAGCTTTTTGTTTGTGCTGTACAGTAACCATGTTCCAAATT
>JABUQX010071195.1:50000-60138 GCA_015478945.1 Trachelipus rathkii
GTGATATTTTTCAATCATTTGCACTCCATCTTTTGGTAATGCGTGTGTCTCTTCATCACTACTGGACTGTATAAATTCTTCCAGCGAATCTGTTTTTGATTTACTTGTAGAAGGTGTTGGTTCTGTAGATTTCGTTTCTTTTCCTTTTAATGGGTCGCGAATTAATAGACTGTTCGGATTGATGTTTTTCAACTGCAACACAAAGTGACGATTTAACTTGTTCTAGTACTGAGTTACAAAAAAAACTTGCCTTTATAACGGGTATCTAAGTAATTTGCAATAGTATGAAAGTCATTAATTTCCAAAGAACCAAAGCGTTTTTCAAGCTCTAGTTTTATTCCATCTTTCATTCTTTTTAAACCGTCATCATTTTCACTTGAAGATGGTTCAAAATGCTTCCTTAGCGTTGAGATTAATGATATTACACCGGAGACAGAAGCTGTAGAGGTGCTGATTTTTTTGGCATACCTAATCTCATGTAACTCTGTTGAGTCAAATTATTATGAACTTCATTCTGTGATATCATGAGTCATCATTACACAGTTGAGTCGAGTCCCATGTCTATCATTTAAAGTTTGCGTTAAGATTCATCTTATGTATTTTTATTATAAAATTCTTTATCAAATCTCGACAATAATGATCCGCGCAACATCCGCAGGGCAAAGCGCGGATGCGGATGCGGATGCGGATCTTTAATAATGTGCGGATGCTCCGCGGATGCGGATGTTACCTGCAGTTTTATATTTGTATAAATATATATATATATATATATATATATATATATATATATATATATATATATATATATATATATATATATATATATATATATATATATATATATATATATATATATATATATATATATATATATATATATATATATATATATATATATTCTTTCTTCTTTCTTTCTTCACCTTCCTCTTTGCCCCAAGATTGGGGGTAAGGTGCTGTACAAGCATCGGAAAAGAAAAGCAGTAGGAGAACATGACAAACGTCGAAAAGAAAGCCCAGCCTTACCGCCCCCTCTGTACCATTAATTAGTGAGCTCGTCACAGACAGAAAATCCACCCTAGAGCATCATGGACCGCGACGGACCCTCACTATGGTAAATTGTCACAATGTAAGGGTTCATCCCCTAGCCCATGTGGGCCAACCATGCCCCCATACAAAAACCCCGCCATTCTCTCTCTTATCATGCACCTTTATTCTCGCCTCTGCCAAACTCACATTTCTCTCTCCTCTTCAGACATTCGTTCACCGACTCAATCCACTTTCTCTTCGGTCTCCCAGCCGGTCGGTTCCCAACACACTCACCACTATACATCCGCTTAACCAACCTACCATCATTCATCCTTTCCACATGACCAAACCATCTCAACATACTTTCATTTATTCTCCTCATTTACTCCTTTCTTCTCACACCACACAATTCTAATACGTTCATTCCTCTCTTTTATCAATTTTTCTCACACTAGCACACCCTATATATATATATATATATATATATATATATATATATATATATATAGTAGAGTAATATATATATATATATATATATATATATATATATATTATATATGGTTATATTATAGGTATATATATATATATATATATATATATATATATATATTTTCATAACATACATTCTACACATTCGAGTCTACCAGGTAGGACTTCACCCTGTCAGTTGGGCCAGCATCTTCTTTCCTTTTGGTCTCGAAACTTTGATCCCAGAGCAATTCTAGAAAACTCTTTTCTCAGCCCAATGAGCTGATGCTTGTCCTTGAGTTACATACTCAGGTAGGGGTTTTCACCCTTTCAATGGAATTAGCATATCTTCTTTTTCCATTTGGCCTAAAAACGTTCTCCCAGAGCCTAAAGATCGTGTTTCCAGGCGCAAAAGTTTCCGATGCTGGTCCAAGAGTTTTTCAAGCAAAAAAACAAAGTAAAGGGCCGGGTTGCTCCCTGTCGCCCTTGAACTGTGCGAAGAAATTCTTCTTATGTCCTGACTGCGTAAAATATCCATTCTTCTAATATATATATATATATATATATATATATATATATATATATATATATATATATATCTATATTTATATATATATATATATATATATATATATATATATATATATATATATATTAGTGATGCAGGTAACATCCGCATCCGCGGAGCATCCGCACATTATTAAAGATCCGCATCCGCATCCGCGCTTTGCCCTGCGGATGTTGCGCGGATATTTATTGTCGAGATTTGATAAAGAATTTTATAATAAAAATACTTAAGATGAATCTGAAAATGAAAATGATTTGAAGGCAATTCAAAAATGGCTTAATATGACATATCTTACTGTTATCAAAGACGTTCCAACTCGCTGGAATAGTACACTTCAGGTGATGGAAAGAATGCTATTGCTCAAAGAACCTCTTACTTGTACGCCAGTTCGTATTCCAAGGTTAACATTCTTCCTAATGTGGAAAATGACATCATATCACACTGCATTAAGCTATTGAAACCATTTGAAGAGATTACCAAGAAAATAAAACGCCTCTACAGCTTCTGTCTCCGATATAATACCATTAACCTCAAGGCTAAGGAAGCATTTTGAACCATCTTCAAATGAAAAAGATGGTTTAAAAAAAATGAAAGATGTTATAAAACTTAAGCTAGAAAAATGCTTTGGTTCTGTGGAAATTAACGACCTTCATACTTTTGCAACTTACTTAGATCCCCGTTATAAAGCAAGTTTTTTTTTGTAACACAATATTAGAACAAGTTATATCGTCACTTTGTGTTGCAGTTGAAAAACTTCAATCCGAACAGTCTATTAATTCGCCAACCCTTTAAAGGAAAAAAACGAAATCTACAGAACCAACCCTTCTACAAGTAAATCAATAACAGATTCACTGGAAGAATTTCTACAGTCCAGTAGCGATGAAGAAACACACGCATTACCAAAAGATGTAGTGCAAGATTGAAAAATCCATCACCAAGTAAGTTCACTAGATACAAATGATGATCCTATCATTGGTGGAAAGTTAAACAAAATGTTTACCCACGCTTGAGTAAACTTGTAAGGAAATATTTGGCCTGGTCCCCCCAACTACTAGTGTTCCAAGTGAGAGCATTTTAGCAATGCTGGGCTAATATATGACGATGCGACAGTAATTCTCAGCAAAAAATTACTGTTTTTCTTAAGTACAATCTTTCAGTATTTGAATTTCATTACTAGCAAAAGTATATAATCCATTGTAAAATCTCTTTCATTGGCGACGTAAAGGTTGGGGAAAGAGGTTGGGGAAAGAGGTTGGTGGGTGCATTTAAGTTCGGTCCCCGCCGTATAACACAATTATCTTTAAAAGATTGTTTTTTAAAACTCGTATTTATATATATATATATATATATATATATATATATATATATATATATATATATATATATATTATATTATATATATATATATATATATATATATATATATATATATATATAAAGAGTTATATATATATATCTATATTTATATATATATATAAATATATATATATATATATATATATATATATATATATATATATATATATATATATATATATATATATATATATATATATATATTTATATATATACTTAAATATCTGATTTGTCACAAGTTTAAAATCAAATATCCGCATCCGCATCCGCGGATGCGAAAAAAATGACATCTGCAGCATCACTAATATATATATATATATATATATATATATATTTACTATTTACGTCGTAGAGTAGGTTATATATATATATATATATATATATATATATATATATATATATATATATATATATATATATATATATATATATATATAGAGTTCATAGTACAGGGACACCACCATGGTCCGCAGAGAAGCGGTCACACTCGGGTCGAATAATCAACTCCATGGGTGCGCAGCTTATACATATTTTAAATGCTAAAGAAATTTGAATGACGAAATGAATATTGAGTGAAAAAATGAAAAAAAACAAAAGATGTCCTTACATTATAAGGGTTCTAATAATAAATAACAAAATGATATGTTATAAACAATATTAAGTTCTTGATGATAAGAGAAAATAGATTTATTGTTAAAGTGGGATGATTCACATAAGATATGGGATAACCTTTTAGAAGGTGTTATGGACTTAGAAAAGTGGCAACTAAGAATGAGTCTTGTGCCAGAATAATCAGCAAAGATGCATGGGCAACATGGTTGGTGCGGGAAAAGGGACGACAAAATTGCTACGATGGAGAAGGTCCCATGTGACATGTAGTGGCTGTGAGTGATATTAGTAATAATATTTAGCTATGTATCACTCAAAGTAAGTTAGCTGTCGGTGAGATTAAGACCACTCACCAATTCTCGGCTTTATATTTCTAAGTTTCACCCCTCGCTGATCACTCGTCCAGCACTCTTGATAATAAGACCGGAAGAGTTGTCGGATAGAAGGATAATAATCAGTTAATGGGACGCGGCCTTGTCGAATTTCATCCGGGAGGTACTTAGAACATCTCCGAAAAGAAGAGGCGGCCATTTTGGCCTTTCTGTCAGCGATTTGGTTGCCAGACACCCTACGTGAGAGGGGCGGGTCCAACTTAATATGATTTGTTTCTTATGAGAGTGAAGCAGCCGAAGAAATTGTTGTACAGCGGATACGCTGAGCGAATCTGAATAAATGACATAAGATCAGTCTTGATTAAGAAATAGAATTCGAGAAAGGGCAGTCATTGTAGCCATTAATTCTACCGTAAAAATTAAAGCATGAGGGGGAGAGGTTGCGGTCAGGAAAGACAGCAGACGCACCCACACTGTCCCCTATTTTAGAGCCATCAGTAAACACTGGAGTAAATCTACCGTGAACTGCGGAATGAGATAAGAATGATGCCTTTAACAAGGAAGAGGGTGGCTAAATTGGAGAGAAAGGTCAGGACCAGGCAAATAGTGGGAGCGGGGAATAGTCAAGGTGTATACCACTCGTCATAAGAGAACGACAGTAACTTTTGCAAAGGAATGTTGAGGAAGTTAAGGATGTTATAAACTGTGTTTGCAAATGACCAGTAAGGATGGTTCTGAGGTATCTCGCGCAGAATTGGTGTTAGAGCAGATGGTATTGGGGTTTAAAAGCAAAGATAACTTGTACACATGATGCATTCCCCTCGAAGAGAGAGTGGCATCAGATCGGATTCAACTTCAAGGCTCACCCGGAGGGACGATCGGAGACTCCAGTGGAGATAAGAGAAAGATACCGTTTTGATGGGATCTACCAGGTAGTAGTTGGAGGTCTGACCATATACTACGCAGCCATAGTCCAGCTTCGATCGGATTAGGGCGGTGTGGAGACATAAAAGGGAGTTGCGATCAGCTCCCCAAGATTTTGAGGCGAGATGACGTAATAGGTCAAGCACGCAATGACAAGCTGTTTTCAAGAATTTAATGTTCGGTGCATATGTTAGGTGGTCATCTAGAATGAGTCCTAGAAATTTGACTGGTGAAGTTACAGGAATGGTTGAACCATATAAGGTTAGGTTCGCGTGAGAAATGTGGCAGGTTACTCGACTTCCTTTTTTCCAAAATATTACTGCTGTGGTTTTGGTGGATGAGAAATGGAAGCCATGGGAATTACCTCATTGTAATATATTCTCAATAGCTAGTTTAAGTTGCCTTTCAAGAATGGCAGGCTGGCACCGACAATATATAGTGCCAGGCAGGGTTGGGGATTTTTTGGATTTTTTGAGAAAAAAATCAATTTTTGATTTTTTGGATTTTTTTGGATTTTTTGGATTTTTTGAGAATCGTGACGTCACGCGAAATATAATTTGTAAACAAACTTTTTTTTAAAGTTCGATTAAGTATTATTTTTAACTCTAGGCCGTTTATCTGAGTTCAAAATCTTAAAATAGGGCTTATAGTCTATGACACAATGAAACCGCAAAAATGAAGAGCTACGTTTCTCGGTATAATGATAATATATTACATCAGAAATAAAAAGAAACATGTTTGAAACATGATCTTTTGTTGACATTTTTAAAGTGTAGAAATTTGAAACAGAGTAGCTTTGCTATGATATTATAATTTAATTTTATTTCTATTGAAATAAATCACTTAAATATCCAAAAGATTAAAAATATATATTAAAAAGCAAAAAAATCAAAACGAGCAAATCATGATTTTTTGGAGCAAAATCAAGTGAAAATATCAGCTGAAAAATCACTGATTTTCGTGCCATCCCCTGGCGCCAGGTCATCAACATAGAGAGAAAAATTATCCGTCGCTGGGATAGAAGTAACGATGTCAATGAATTCGAGAGCAAATAATAATACACTTAGACCACTGCCCTGCGGAACAGAAGAGCACCAAACCTGGATGGATGGATAGATGGATTTAAAAGAGAGAGAGAGAGGGAGAGCTGTCCTCGGAAACCTAGCGAGTGGAGTTTAAAGAGAACCCCAGTTCTCTACATTGTGTCATATAAGCCTCTCATCGAAGCAGATACCATCATCCAATAAGTTGAGAAGTCCCCGATGTCATGATCTAGTTTTAACACGGGATCCGCGGTCGAACGATTTTTGCAGAAACCAAACCATTTTCTCCACTCTCCAGAACAGGAAGAAGATTGCCTGAAATAATTTTCTCCATTAATTTGCAAGTATGACAGGTCAGCGAAATTGGTCTTCGGTTGTATGTCAACTTTGAATCTTTTCCAGCTTTGGGAATAGAGATTACAAAAACTGTAGTCCAAATAGATGGAAAAGAATATTCGATCCAGATTCTGTTATACAGTTTCAGCAAGAAACGCTACTTTTGCAGAGGTGAATGTGTGATGATGCATTATAAAATGAAATTAAGTTCCGCGCGACGCAACCGGAAATGCTGTTCGCCAGTGCGGTTTGATACTATGCAAGTGTTAAAAGACGGCTATAGGTATGATCTTCTAATTTCGCTGTTGAAAAGTCTGGCGGTGCAGTGTTAATTTTTAGTGTTTGAAAGGCATCTGGATAGCCGAAAGACTTAGGATGGCTAGCAATATAACCTAATGCCAATCGGCAACAGCTGCCAGCAGAGATCACTATTGTATCAGGCCCAACGGAGGATGTAGGCAAAGAGTTGTTGGAGCGCTAGATATTTTTGTACAACTTTCCACACTGAAGAAAGGAGTTGTGGAGTTGACATCGGCGCATAAGTTCGAAAGTATTAAGCTACGTGTTTGGTGATTAATTCGACGAGATCTCGCCACAGCAGCTATGAAAAAAATGTTTATATTGCTGATCTTTTGTAGTCGCTTGTAGAGATTTTTTTTCCCGGTTAGCTTGTGCACACTCTTGGGACTACCAAAGGGTTGCCGAACGTCTACGTACCTGCTGATCGTTTTCGCCGCTGTATTTGAGTCCGCCGAAGAAGCCAGCGGCATCATCAATATCGGAAACCGCCAAAGTGGCGCGGAATAGTTTGTATCTGATGAAGAGGGCCCACCTGCTCGGCCAAAACGCCAGCTGGAATGGGTTTTAACATTGGGCTAGAATGCAAGTTCATTTAAGGCGTCAGAACATCATCAGCGTAAACAATCAAAGATGACCAGGTAAAGCGATTCACAAGAGAATGAGAGGAGAAGTGTTATCGATTACAAGAAGAGGCAAATCAACATTCATGTAGGGAGTCCCAAAAAGTTATAGTATCCCAGAGAAAGGGTGTTAGAAGATCTACAAGTGATCTTTTGTGACTGATGAGGCACAGAGCCCCTCCATGGTACTGTGCTTAAATAGTCCCAAGTATAACAACCGGAGTAGGGCTGCCAAAAATACCTTGTTAAGTTTGGGACTTTAGCAAACTCCACCTACTCGGCTGGGCAGATCATACGGTGCGGCCCTGTGTAGGATTAATTCATGCTGCCACTTCATGAAGTCTAGTTTGGGTGTGAGGGACTGGAAAACAGGGACATTTATGGAATAAGTATTCCTGCACCTCCCCTATCATTGTCACTCTTTCTATAGAGGGTTAGCGATGATTTATATTCCGACGGTTGAATGAAGTCACGATGACATAGTCGTTTGGTAAACATATACCTTTGGTAACATATGTTTATTAGCTGAACAAGTTCTCTTCTCAAAATTAGAGTAGTGATCATGACAATTCCATTGAAGGAAGGTGGCCATGCCATGTTATTATGAATAATGATGATGGTCTTTTTAGACAATTGTCTCTATGTGGCTAGCGGTAATGTGCTTGAAGTGGTTTCAGATGGGGCGGCGCCGAGACGCGGGTCCTGACGAGGAGTGAGCAACAAATCCTGGTGGTAGGATTAGTCGTACAACAGAGATTTGAGTTGTACGACCGGTTTTGGAGAGGAGGAATTTTTCAGTGGTATTTGTGGAAAGGCTTCGCCATGAATGCGAAGTGTTAGTTCAACCAAGTCCATCTCATTGTGGGACTTTGGTTGGTCGTTGGAAGAGCAAATCAATATGCTCGCTTAGAATGAAGCCGATATCGGCATTCGCTACAAGCAGATTCGAAATGGGTATAGTGAGATAATGCTCTGTGGTGGAGGCAGTGTAAGAAGGTGACACTGGAAAAGTGTCACTTTTTAGGGGAAGTTGGAATTTATTAAGATCCAATATGGGATTCGTTGGGCTACGGAGGTCTGACGCTAGAGATTTTGTCAGTGAGCCATCAGGTGGGTGATGGAAGACTGGACACTTGAGTTAAGATTAAACCCTCTGGTCCCCTTCATGCCACCAACAGATTTGGAGCGCTTGCGGTGTGTTTGCGTTGAAAGCGGTTTTTCACTGTATATATATATATATATATAAGTATATGTTATATTATACAGAAAGAGTTAGTTAGTATATATATATGCAAAGATATATATATATATATATATAAGGCGGTATATATATATATGTATATATATATATACATATATAAGTTGTTACACGGCACCAATAATAAATTTTGGTTATTATAATATATATATGTATATGATATATATATATATGTATATATATATATTATATATATATATATATATATATATTATTGTTATATAGTTATATATTGTTATATATATATATATATATATATATATATAAGAAGAAGATATAAATATATATATATATATTATTAGTTATTATTATATGGGATAAACCTAAGATTCTTTTTTTTTGACTTCATATCGATATTTGCTACAAATATCGAGGAAACCCATTTGGAAATAAACTAGATTTTTTAACATGGGTTATATTCATTTTGGACATTATTGGAACGTTTCAAAGGAAAATATCAAATATATAAAATATGAAACCCAATTAATTTTTAAACTCTCGACCCATTTATACTTTTTTTTGTGTTCTTATTTTTGTGAATATGAATTTAAAATTTATTTTCGAACTGAAAATGATTTTACAGTTTAGCATTTTTTGCAATATTTTCGTTTGATAGTATATAAAAAGTTTGTGAAAGTGGAAGAAAGAATGTGAAAAAAATACGAAACCGGCAAATTAAATATTCCAACACGAGGCGGAAGGATACAACATCTGCGTGGCTATTTGGCCCTACTTATGTGGCAAAAAGAAAGCTTTAAAGATGAGAGATTTGAACATTTCCTGTGAGTCCATTATTTATTAAACTTAAATATTATTAATTTTTTACTTAAAAACAAACAAACTACCTTTCTAGGTTAGGGTTATCTATGTTTAAAGTAACAACAAAACCATCTAGGTTAGGTCTTAGGTTTTTCAGCAACGACAATCTATCTAGGTTAGGTCGAGTGTTCTAATGGCAACCACGATCCGTCTAGATAGGTCATACTAAACGTTTTAAGTCTAAGTTATGATAAAGTTTGGTTAGGTACACACAGATTATATATATATAGTATATATATATATATAAGTAGTTAGTAGTATATATATATAAGGTTAAGATATAGCGAAATATTATAAGTTGGCTACTAAGCATATATATATATATATATATAGATAGATAGATAGAATTAGATATCGATAGATATCACGGTATCGATATATAAACATATCGATAAATCGAAATCGAAGCGTCTTCGAAGGTCAGAAAGAAATTTAAGCTTTACTCTATATATATATATATATAAGGCGTGTATATATAT
>JABUQX010071196.1:0-30000 GCA_015478945.1 Trachelipus rathkii
AAGTTTATATGTGAAGTTTTCTGTTCTAAAATTGCCTAAATGGAAAATTCCCCCCTGCTGATATCAAGGGCCATGAGGGGGTTTAGTGTGCTGGTTACTTTAAAAGAGCAATATACTATTAATATATATATATATATATAATATAATATATATAATATATATATATATATATATATATATAGTAGTTTCATTAAAAGTGATTAATTTTAGATTAACTTAGTTTAGAACAACAATGAAAATTAAAATTGAGACGAAAAAGTCATTGAAGGAATATTACGAAAACCTATTGAGCTATTGAAAACCCTCAAATCGAACTGCAAGGAATAAATTATTTCGGGGAGTATAAAAAAATACCTTAATCTAGCGAGCATGTGAATTCCGATGTTCAATTTGTGTCTTAGGTGTTAATAAAATATGGATAAATAACCGCGCTAAGTCTAGTGTGGATTTTAATCTATAGAGAAGCAAACTCTGACTGTCAAGCCCTAAGAGTGATTTTAAATGAAAGAGTAGAGTTTCCTGACGTAAGAAAAATGACTTTGTTGGCTACGCTGCAACAATTTCTGATCCAAGATTTTATATAATAACTGCATTTTCAATCTTCTTTGTTAAAAAACTTTACTTAATTTTTTTGAATTACTTATTTTTCATGAATCCTTGAAAATTTAAAGGATTTGGAAAATCAGTCTCCTCCGCAAATATAGAAGAGACGGATTTGAAAGAGGTCACACCAAATGTTGACCTTGGGGCTGTCACGTTGATACTTTATGGTTTCTCGAGGATGCAAGAGTGGCTTCAGTTAATAATGCAAGCTAGTCGTATGGCCATTAACGAAATAAAAATAAACATTTAAATCAAGCCTTTCCTACCACACGGGATACTAATTGGGATTCCATTATGGTATGTTGTTTTGGGAAAAATCGACAGTAAATATTTATTATAGAAGATGGAAGTATTTGTTAACCTGTCTTACATGTCTGCGTAAGCAACTTGATTGTTACCTTCGTTGAACATACGAGTGATTTCTTTTTGTTATTGGATGGATAGGATTGTTGGTGGTGTGCGCAGACGAACGAGAATAGGCTAACATCTCAAATCATCAATTTTTTGGATCAGTTGTATTTTTAGGTGCTCTTTTCAGCAAATAAACCTACTGAAAAGAAGAGAATTAGGATATGTTGGATTTTGATATGTTCATGGCCGAAATTGCATTAACATCTCATTCACTTTCAAAGGAATCACACCAAGGAACCTCATCGATAAAACTGAAGAGACAGGTCAAAGAGCAAAGATAATTCAATTTGCAATCTGCTTGGCGGTAGGGACTTATCTGTGAAAGAGGAGATGAGCCTCTACGAAAACATGGAGATGCCTCCTACACAAGAAGAATCCTTTCATGGGTGGCATGAAAATGGGCCAAGGTTTTCCATTATTATCAGTGCTTGCAAGCAAACTATTTATCTGAGCGCTCTCCTCCTACATCAGTCGGGAGTGAGTCGAGCGGTATTTTTAGCGTAGGTGGGAATGTAAACTAGAGGTGTGCCGGAATTCTGGTCCGGCCAGAATTTGAATCTTTTTTCCGGTTTCGGTTCCGGCCGGAACCGGAATTACTAATCTACTTCTGTGAAAAAATTTGCTGGAAGGGATTTATTTTACATAATAACCCTTTTAAAATTTCATGATATATTAAGCAAATTTATTAGATAAAAGCAGAAATAAGACTGCAGCATTTACATACATAATATATACATATAGATGCAGAAATAGATTTGTGCATGATTATTATTTAAAATGTTATTGAGTTCAATGTACGCAATGTAAATGGTAAGTTTTTATATGTGATTGAGTATATGATACAATTTGTTTTTTAAAACCGTATTTTGTCTTAATTAAAAGTACTTACACTCTCGAGAGATATTAGCGTTCCAATACGTTGGAGTAGAGACTCTCTTCAACGTATTTCTAATAAAGAGAGAGTTATAATTCTATATTATAATCTACGATATCGCTCTTTCTTCTTGAAGAGTTTTTGCACATTACAAATTAAGAAGACTATTAAACCGAGTGAGCCGCATTCTCTCTGTTGCGCACCTAATATCCTACACATTTGACTAATTCTATTTGAGTAAATGCTCTTAACATTAAGACATAAATTGTAGCAATTTATTTTTAACTGAGAGTCTAATCTTTGTCTCACGCATTTGTAAATGACATTGCGATGTTGTAAATCGTGTAAGATCATGAAATGCACAATTGGAATAAAAGTTCGAGAAATGATATCAATTTTATTATTTTATTGTATCCACGGTAGTCTTAGAACTACTGACAGTTGCCTTGTCTATATGATAGAGCTGCTTTTGTGTTCAAATACACAAATGTCTTTTATATACTTGGTCCACAAACTTCGACCCAAAACACTCTATATTCCTTTCTCGTACTTTAGTTTTGCATGAGAGTATGTTACCTCACTTTAGATGAAAATATGATGTATCCTCAAGTCTTGTGGACTAGCAGACCCCAACCTTTCACTGCACTAATTGTGGGCAGGAAGGTGATACTGTACACATGAAAAGTTCGTTAGATACTAAAATTAATTGTTCTATAACATTAACTGAATCGGTAATTTTTATTAGAAGTTAGAATGTTATTTGTAGTTTTTTATATATAACGGTGTATCACTTTTTTCACAAGACTATATGAAATTATATCAAAAATTAGTAGTTATATCATTAAAAATACATGGGAGCTAACTTTAAAAAAGTGCCAGATAATATGTTGAGATCTAATAAATTTCAAATGAGTATAGTTAGTGTCTTAAATTGACGTTTTTTAATGAATTTCAATATTTGTTTTTTATATACCCACAAAGTGTAGTCATTAGAGTTTGTATAGTTAGGGACTATAAATTAACTACTATGAATATTTTGTTAATTCTATATATTTATTGAGGCTGTCCATCTTTTTTCTTTATATATATATTGTTTATGTACATTACAAATAAATTATCAGCATAGACTTCCTTAGAGAAGCTATGTTAACAATTAACCTTCGATATCCTGCCTTAGAATCTTCACATAATTGTTATACACTTGTATGTTCAGTGAATATCTGAAAATGTGAGTTATTCTGTTTCTTCTAACGCGTATTTATTCAGCACATTTTGAGAATGAATGATAGTGTGTTGCTACATTGATAATGCAATTTTCATAAATAAGCAGTATATAGAATGTGCCACTATTATAAATAGTTTAGGTTGCTCTCATAATTTAAAGTGATTTTGTAAAAGATACATTTTCAATATATTTTGAAATAAATTCTAATTATAGCAAATATATATTCAATAGTTGTGACACATAACTCTCTGATTGTAAATAATAAACCTGTTTTGAATTATGGTACTATTGATATACATAAACGCATTTTATGTGGTAGGACATTTGGAAAGAGAAAATTCGATATAATACCTTATTTTGATACAGTCACTGTCAAATTTATCTCGTAAATGATAACCAGACGCATTGAGAATTTATTCTTTGGCGTACATAATCTTTATAGAGAGATTGAGTTTGTGTCTCACATACCCGTGTTATTTTCACCATTTGAAAAAATAATGAGATTCATTGATGATTAAAAATTCCAACTTTTTAATAACAGACAAAAAAGAATGAATTTTATTATATTAGTATTTTCTTTAAGTGTATAATTGCCTGCCTTACTGCTTTTGACAATATAATGATTTTTCCATATTGGTTATAATTAAGTGGTACGTTGAGAGGAGTATTTTTCATATTAGTTTGTTGGAGAGAGACGAGTGTATCTATTACATCGAATTTAAGCTATTATTCTGTAGGCATTACTAAAATTATACACTCTACTTTTATATTATATTTTCACAATTAACATATTATGTTTAAGTAATCTTACATTAAATAGATAAATATTTTAACCTAATACTTTAAATATATTATTAATATTTTTGGATAGAGTGTCTATTATAAATGTAAAAGTTTATTCATATAAATCTGTTAGTATGTATTTACATTTTGAATATAAATATATTGTTGTTTCCATTGAAAATAAGGGCCATTAGTTTCAAAAAGCAGCAACAAGTGAATTATGGATTAAATATAGGTTTATAAGGTTGTACTTTAAATTAGATACGTCTTTTATATCGATATTTGTGGATATTTATGTATATTTTAATAATTATATTCACCAATAAATATTTCATTAGTTAGTTATGAATAAATCCATGTTAATATAATAAAAATATTTTTATAACTTCTAAAATTACGTATATACTTTTATTTCATTAAATTTTCATCACATTACATAATTTTATTAGAAATCTTAAAAGTTATAACGATTTATTTTCTCCAACTAAATTTCATAACAATTATGAAATATATTTATGGTAATATTCTTATAAAATTGAGTTATTTAACCGGTATTTTCAGACTATTTGAAAACAATTATAAAAAAAAATATTTATATAAATTTATTTACTAGATATGATTATGGTGAGGGTATTTTATATTTGTGGGTATAGTCTATGAACTTTTGTGTTGTTCAGCCAGCTCAAAAATGCAACTTTTATACAAACGAGAGTCTAGAAAATATGATCATAATAAGTTTTTAGGTGTCTTTAATATTTTGAGAGAAAGTTATTATTTTAATCGAAAATTTCATATTGATGTAGAAATATATTTTATAAGTATTGGGCTAGACCATATAACTTCTCTATTTAAATATGTGAATACACGTGTTAAACTCAGAGAGAATAATTTAACACTTTCTAAATATTGAGTTACGGCTCTGTTTAAGAAATTCTGTTTACATGTATATCAATTTTTCGAGCATGATTTGACAATTTAGTTCGTAATCTACTGTAACAAAAAAGCTCATATACGTGAGCTATTAATTACCTTGAGAGAATGAAATTTAGAAATGATTCTCACCAAGCATGGTAGAAATTCTTTAAACATTGAGTTTTTTAGACGTGTTATTTGCGCAATATAGGTGTCGATATATTTAATGTTTCTCCAATTGAGAGAGTGCAATTTCAAAAAGCAGAAAAGCGAATTTTAATATAATAGTTTTAGGTGTCTTAAAATGGCGTTTTTTTAATTGCAATGCTGTTATAAATTAAATTTATTAAGAACGTAAGAAAATAATTTTTTCTGTATCTCAAAAATGAAAAATTGTCACTGAAAAAACTCTGAAGAATTTCGGAAAGAATCTAATGCTGTAGGAGTAGCTTTTTCTTAAATCTTTCACATTTTAACAATTTAGAACTCTTAAAAGTAGGATTTTTCCTAAATTTCAACATTGCACACAGTTATTTGTTGAGGAATTTTATGCACATTGTCAATTCAATAGGAGATTGTGTCTTTATACTGAGATATTCTCCTGTTATGAAGGATCCATTAAAAAACAATAACATTGATTCCAAATCAATATGTAAACTGAATAAATTTCAAAAAGCACATTAAATAGTAATTATTATTTAGTTTTAAGTGGTATGTTCCCATAAACAAACATGATGTCTATTTAACTATCGAAAATGCCTTCAAATAGTTATTTGTTAAAATGTTTATGTAAGCAATAGTCGTTCGTTTATGCACGAAAATATATGTATCTAGTATAGTAGTAAGAGTGTTGTTTACATTATTTATAACATTGTAAGACGGTGAAATTCAGCATATTACCTCACACATAAACGTGTACAAAATTAACAAAATTGGTATAACTGCTCTTAAATAGTAATGTTGATTTTATCACATATAAATTGAAAATCAACATTTGAAATTATTTGTTAATCTTAAAATTGTAGTTTATATATATAAAGCGGAGTCATTTTTCAGCCTATTATGAAAAAAAATATTTATGAGATGTTTCAGCACAAATGGCAATTTTCAATAAAGTCACCGAAATAGAGAATTTATTTAATTTGTCTATATGTGTTTTTGGTGCATCTATATCTTTTAAAAAAGTTGTGAGACGTTTGTATTAAATGTAACATTCTCAATGAGTATTGTGTTTTGAGTAGTTATCGTCCAAATTATTTCATTAAGTGTGTAAAAACCCTTGTTATACATAATATACAAATTATATCGAGAAAATATTTATGCTCCACTACAAACTAAAAGAAATTTCCATTAATTCTGTAGCAGGTTTGACTCATCGAATCTCAGTCCGTGCTTGGACCGAATTTTAAGCCACGAGTTTTACGGAAAAATGTAAACGAACAAGAATGGCGGGTGTCGTAGGTTTTAGGTTAGGTTAATCTGTTTGTTTTATTCATTCACTAAATCTAATTTCTTCCAAAGTGATAGTAACTCCATTCAACAATATTGATCATATTTGTAATATTAAACAATTTGGCTGTTTTTTTATTTCTGTTTATTCCAAAACCCACGTGCTCCATCACAAATCTGATTCCAATCTGGTTTGTAAACAAAAGTACTTTTTGACCTACCTAATTTTTATAATCACAAAATTCGTGCTTAAAACCTGGGAAAGCATTTTTTATCAGAACGTTAAGCACAAATTGACAAAAACGATAATATCTCTCTCTCAACACAAAAATTGTGTTAATATATTTATTTAAAATGATATGCTAACCTAAAGCAAACTTAACTTTAAACCTACTTAACTCTAAACAAACTTATTATTCTTTTGGATTCGTCTATTTTTCCAAATGATCAGTATACTAAGTTATTTTAGTAATATCTAATAGCTTTCTCCTTTAATATATATTATATATATATAATATATATATATATATATAATAGAGCTGAATATATATATATATATATATATATATATATATATATTATATATATATATATATATATATATAAATATATATTATATATATTATTATATAATATATAAATATATATATATATACTATATATTATATATATATATATATTAATATTAATTTTATATTGAAAGTTAATAGAATTTTTTTTACATTCCTTTATCAGTTAAAGGAATAGATCATTAGAAATTCCAGGTATTGAGGTTGCAACAGCATTAAGGATGAAATCCTGAGTTTGCCTAAGCAGTACATAAATTTAATAATCTTTATTTTCTGTTGTTTTATTTACAATTAACTTAAAGTATCGGTTAAAAACGGGTATCAACACCTACAAAAATAGAGTAATCGGTATCAGCATTCTCTTTTCTGGTATCCGTACATCTCTAATAAATATTTCACTAAATATTAATATATAAATAGATATATATATATATATATATATATATATATATTATATTATATTATATATATATATATATAATATATATATACTATATATAATATACTATATGGTTCAATGGTGAATTTAATGGCTCGCCGTTTCTCTGAGTCATAAAATTTTAGGTTCAAGTATTTACAATCTTTTTTAAATTTTTCATAAGCGTAGGAATACGCCTTATTATTGATATCAAGTGATTTAAGTAAGGTAAATGAAGTAGTATAAGTCTTTATAATTCCTTGTTCTTTTTATTTATTAAATTAGTAGTTTAACCGAATTTATTTATAAATAACAAAGCTTACCGCTTAGTACTGTATAATAATGATATATATATATAACGGTATACCAAGTTAGGATACACACAAGTATATCACTCGTTAATTGGTAGTTATCGCTTCTATTAATATCATCATATTTCTGCGCACCTTTTACTCGTACAAGGTACAATTTGAGCTCGCACTCGCACTCTAGGCAAAGGCCAAATATTTCGATATAGATACGTTTTTTACTTCTCTAAGTCCAAGTCTTTAATTTCTTTAAGTATTGTTATTTTTTAATGTTCTATATTTAACACTCACTCTACATTCTTGAAGGGAGACTCTCTTTATTATATATTAATATATACTGAGCGCTAATATAATATATATAATCATATTATATATATATACGCTCACCTATAATATATATATATATAATATCATATATATAAATATATACGGGTATATGGCGTAAAGTTTGTTATATATATAGGTATATATATATATATAATATATATATATATATATATATGTTCAATAGTATTTCACTTTTTTCACTCTTTGCCATTTTATTATACCATTATTATATATTATAAACACTCTCGTGACAATATTCTTCATTCTTTTTCTTTTTTCTAACAATCCACCACGGCCGGACTAGACTCGCGAAGGCGAGAGGGACATAGGGGCGTGCTGATAGCACGCGGGACGCCTTGTCTTCGCAGTGAATTAGGGAATATGATGAGAATGGACAGAGAAGTCCACTCAGCTCATGCGTATTCGCACGTCAAATGACCACTATAATATTTACAAATTTGGGCTCAATGTCGCTGAAATCCTTACGTATTTTTCTTTAAATCGTAAAATTTTAGGTTAAATTTTTTACAACTTAGTTTGAATTTATAAAATGTATGGTAAAAAAATTACTTACAATTAATAGTAATATATTTTAATGGAAGTTGAAGTTTTTAATGTTAACATTACATTCCTTTTTTATAAAAAATAATATCACTACTCATACAAATAACTAATTATAGCGCCTTTCCCTTTATAAGAGCTCTCTAAAGATATATATATGAGTAAGCTTATGGTTTTGTGATGAGTATAATATATATAATATATATAATATATATATTATATATAGATATATATATTATATAATATATATATATATATATTCAGAGGTGGGCACTCGCAATTAAAGAAGTTACCATCACGCTGGTGCCCGCAAGAGTAATTGGCAAGGCAAAGGAAAGGATCGGGATTCTAGCTCGCTGTCGGCCCTATAAGGCCAATTCCGCTCTCTTGTAAACGCTAGTGCGCAAGAGAAGATCTTCATATTGTTCTGACGCGCGACGCCACACAATCTAGTCCAACCGCTCTCATCGAGCGGACTACCGAATACATTTGGCGTGACTTAGCGGGGTGCGGATCTCAATCGTTAATATTTATTATTATTATGCATGAAAAACTCTTTTTTTTTCCTTTGACTTCTCCCTGAATTACTTTATCGGCTTTTCGACCAAATATCACCTAGGAGTAGATGTAATTATTTGTAATCGCAAAATTATAATTTAAAAGAACTATCCCAAATTTTTCTTCCTTCACAGAATATTTTAGTGAAAACATCATTATATAGATGGGAATAGGAAATTTTGTAGGGCTCGCTCTAAATGTTTTAGAATATTAATTTGACTTAAGTTTATTTTTGTGATTTAATACTTCGAAATATTTTATTGTAATTTAGAATTTGCCATTTTTTTAAACTATTATTATTCAGTTTTGGTAAATGACAGTTCTTCTTCACTTCTAAATATAAAGATGGCTTCAGATTTAAGTAACCTCAGTAAGCTCTCCTGAGTTTTCGCATCTTCCTTCGCCTCTCTTTCCAACGTCCTTCTTTTTGTTCTTCTGCATTTTCTTCCATTCCCAGCTGTTTTCATGGGCGTCCAACTCCTACGAGACGTCAATATCATATATATATTCTATATAGTATATACGTATATATTATATATAATACTATTATATATAGGCTCGCGACCGAAGGCAACCTGTGCTGGAAGATAGCGAGAGCTGGGCTTAGCGCCTATGGGGTGCTGTGTATAGCGATGAAGTCTCGTTTAGTCGAGTTTTAACTATATATATGGTCAGTATAATAACTATATATATATATCGCGTAGATATGTATGATGTACTATATATATTATCTGTATAATATATAGGGCAGGTAGGTTTTGTTCCACATATATCATAGATGATATATTACCGATACCATACTACTTATCAACCCACTCTACTATATAATTACGTATATAATTCATAAAGCTATGTTTATATAATATATATCTATATATTAGCTGGTAAAAATAGAACTCTATATATATATATAAGTTGGATAGTACATGTTATTATCATGATTATTATAATATATTAATATAGTTTACCACTCTATAATATTACTATATTTTATATTATATATATATATATATAGAACGTAGTTAATATTATATATATATGTATTATAATTATATATTGATATATCATATTATATATAGAATAATATATATATACGTGCTCTACCTACATAACTTAGCGATTAACAGCTTCGAATTTATCTTAATATATATATATATATCTATACCTATAATAATATAATATATAGTTAATATAATTATATATTATTTATAGTATATATCTATTATATATATAGTATAATATATATTTATAGAATATATATATACTAAGTATATAACTAGATATTATAGATATTATATTAATATATAATATTTTATTCTATATATAAATAATTTGTTTTTTTTTTTTTATTATTATTATATAGTATATCATTTATATAATTAGTATATAATTTATTTAGTATAAAACGATTATTTATAATATATATTAGTGGTATATTATATATATAGATATATTTATTTATTTATTATATTTATATATATTATATAATATTTATAATATATTTAATTATATATATTAGTATAACTAATAGTATATTAGCTTATTAACTAACCGGTCCACCTATTACCGCGTACAGCTCATTACTAGTTATATAGTAATATATTATTATATATAAATATATTATTATAATTATATTAATTTCAGAAATCTGAAACTTCAAAATTAGCAATTATCCGCAGACTCCCATATAAAGATGTCAATAACATTTATATAGCTACATGAATTACATTGAAATGTAGAAAACATACCACTCAACATGCCTCATTTTCAAAAGAGGATCGCGGATGCGGATGTGCCGTTAAGTGAGGATGCGGATGTCAATTTAGGTGCGGATGTTCCGCAAATGCTGATGCGGATGCGGATGCGGATGTCATGTCCATCACTAGTTCTCTCACAAATGTTATGCTTGTATTAATTAATTTTTTAAACTTTATAGCAACGAACGAGAAATTTAGGAAGTATATTCTAAATAACTTTCTTATAAAATAGATTAAAATTGGAATAAAAAGTATAAAATATTTGAAATAGAAAGTATTCTCTCTTTAATTTTATCTTTCGCATTTTGGTACTATCTTTACTTTTATCTTTCAGCTTTTGGTACTCGCTTTATTTTTATCTTTCGCCTTTTGGTACTCACTTTACTTTTATCTATCGCCTTTTGGTACTCTCTTTATTTAATTTATCTTTCGCATTTTGGTACTATCTTTACTTTTATCTTTCGCCTTTTGGTACCCTTTTTATTTTTATTTTTCGCCTTTTGGTACTCTCTTTACTTTTATATTCCACCTTTTGGTACTCTCTTTACTTTTATCTTTCGCCTTTTGGTACTCTTTTTATTTTTATTTTTCGCCTTTTGTTTATAATTTTTTTACTATTTCGCTTTTTACACTATGGTTAACATATCTGTGGGTTATAGTCTTGCCTTGGGTCGCGCATTCTATATCGCTTTTTACACTATGGTTTCGTTATCTGTGGCCTATGGGTTATAGTCTTGCCATGCCTCGCGCATTCTAAATTCACCAGAATAGTAAAGTGCTATAAAACGAAATACCGCCCAGTTCTAGTATAAGAAAACCCTATGGGAATATTCCAAACTTTCAGAGTCTATAACTTTTTTTCCTAAAGAGACCGACAAATAATTTTTCTTTATTATTCATTACTATTTTTTTTAGTCTATGCTGTGAATTTTATAAATATCTGTTTATAGGCTCTTGCTGTAAACAATTACCTTTTATCTTTCGCATTTTGGTACTCTCTTTACTTTTATCTTTCTCCTTTTGGTACGCCATTTTTATCTTTATCGCATTAATTTGTTATCTTTTATTTTGTGTTTATAGCTTAGTTTATAAAATATCTTTATTTGTAATAAATTTCTAGATTACATGTTATTTAAAGACCTAATTAAGCTATAGAGCTAACCTTTTTGTTATATTCTTATTTCTTATTGGTATAAAGTGTGAATGGATTATTTTTTTTAGAAAATAATATAAAAATCAAATCTTGTATACCATTAGCCATTAAATTCTCTAATATTTGCATAGTTCTTAATTCATTTCAATATAAAATATACTTAGGCACAACTTATTATCAAGATGCTAGATATGATTACGTATTATTATGGATTGTACAGGGAAATGCAGCTCAGAGTTGCTTTGAGTAAATATACAATTATTCTATATACTTATTCATGTATATTTATATTTAACATCAAAAATAATTATAAAAATATCTTGTATATATACTATATAATTATTATCTTGTTTTTATATTTTATCTGGCTCTTTTTTGGTATTGATAGTGTACGGGCGGTAGTGGGTAACTCGGCAATACTTAGGAATAATCTGTTCTCTTTGAATCAATCACCTATAATGACTATTTTGGATATTTATTTTTTATTTTGTGGTTTAAATTCGGCCTAATATAAGATCGGTACATTAAGTATTAATATAAAGACCAAGTAAATATTTATAAATTATTAGTTATTGAACGCCATATTAATTAAGTATTTATTTTTTAAGTTTGAACTTACGCTTGAAGTTACATGCGATACAGTTTTATAGAGGGTAGTGTTATGATAGGGACACATTTGATAGGGGTGTACTATTCGGTATCTGTTATTAAATTCGTCTTTTCGCTTAATTATTCATTTATTATTTTTTTTTTCCTTTAATTATATATTATATTATATATATGATTGTATATTAAGAGTATTATATAAAATGATATGCATATAATGATTAAAATAACATATCGAAGTGATAATAGTTCTAGTATACGATTACACTTTTACCTAGTACTACGTATAAAAAATTTTATTTTGGACACTTTTATTATTTGAATTGTTTTTTATTATTAACTTTTTATTTATTTTATAAAAAATTCATATTATAATATATATACTATATGTTATTTTAATTATTAGATTAACTGTTTATTATTATAGTTCTTGTGTAAATATTGGATTTTTAGCTCTATAGGCAATAGGCATATAGATATACAATAATCAATTGTTAATCAGTTAAATACTCACGATCAAAGTATATCTGTTTTTAAGGTGGGTGGGTTCGATTCCTTCATTGAAATTTATTAGTTATTGTGTGGGAGTGCTTGTATGTGTTGATACGTGAATCCCAAGTACATTGAGATTATGATTTTCTTTTAAATTCAGGATTTTAAAGTTGTCGGTCTCTAATTAATTTAACAATTCTCCTACTCTCGCTCACCTCTCTAATCTCTCTCCTCTCTTCGCCGACACAGTTTCTTCATCAATCTAATCTTCTCTCTCTCTGTGCTCATATCTCCTCTATAACGGGTCTTATCATCCCGGTGTCTATCCATTGACAAATATTTATAAATTGATCCCTCTTATTATTACCAAGTAAAACATATCATCTCAAAAAGGGTTGAATTGATCGTGGGCCTCGGGACTTTGGTACCTTACTTCTTAAATTGTAAAATTATAAAATTTCTAGAATTAAAGATTTAAATAACACTTTGTTAGATTACGCGTTGTTTATTTAAATGAGCGAAAAATTATTTTTTTTATATTTCTTTTTATTTTATTTAGAGGTGGACCGAATCACCCCTCTAAAGAGGCGGGCCCGGTATGCGCGGCGCGCTTTTGAATCACCCTATATATATTATATTATAATAATATATATAGTATACTATATATATATTATTTATATATTATTAGTATATATATATATATATATTATTATTAATATATTATATATATATATATATATATTTATCTATATCATTATTATATATCATTATATTCTATTACTCCCGTAGGGTGAATCATATGTTGTTGATGATATTTAACTATTACAGTAGATTAGAATTTTTTTATTTTTTTTTTTTTTAAGTAATTTTCATTATAGAACACTCACAAGAAAGCATTTATCCAAATTTAGTTGGTAAAATAAATTTAAAATCCTATAATGAATCATCATTACTATGTAAACAGTCAATTAAATTTCATCTATTACGGAGAAAATCACATACTACACATAGGGATTATGAAAAGAACTGGAATCAAGATTGGCGTCTTTGAATTGATAAATAGGGATCTGAATGGGTTTTTGATATATTGATATATAATCATTATATTCTGAATTTATATCTTGTACTTATGAAAGATTTGTTACTCAGAGAAAGATTTATTATAAGCCTAATAATAAAAATTAAAGCAAAAATTGCAAGGAAAACACATATTTATAACTAATAAAAAGAAAGCTTAAAACTGCTTTTTCAACCAGCTTCAATTTCTAATTTAATTCTTCGTCATTTGAAAGTATTGATTATAATAGAAGAAAGAAATGTAGTCTCAAATACAAGGCCCGAAATTTGTTATAACCTGACTATCAGAGTCCTAACCGGAGGCCTACTCTAATGATGAATATGCTTTAAAAAAATTAATGTTATAGGCTTTTTACTATTCTTAGCTTCCATTTATTCGACATTTTAATGCACTTGCAGTATAGCTTAAAAAAAATTGAAAATAAGTAGATTTGACCGTTAAGACATTACATTTATAGAATATTTTTTCTTTCTTTAATATCAACTGTGTAGTTTTTCTGAAAAAAAAAAATATTCGATAGGAGCATTAATGTGTTTTGTTATGTATATACAGAATTTATATGACTCAGAAGCAATGGAACTCCCCAATTACCCTCTAGTAGACGGACAGTGTTTCTATGGAACTATAAAGTTATAGTACTTTTAATTTTTTAATGTTATCCAAAAATTTATTTATTTTCGAAAAAAATTTGCATAATAGTGGTGGCTATCGATGAATAAATATTGTATATTTTTGTTAATTGAGGCATATGGCCTTACAATTGAAACCATTGTAAACTCATCACAGGAATATATTTTGTTGTATATTGTGAGAATTTCTTTATAACCAGGCCCAAATCATATTGAATTTGTTGGTTTTTTACTCTACTGTAGAAATACATGAGCAAGAATATATTTAATTTAATTTTAAATTCGTTATGCCTAGGGCTACTTACGAAATGCTAAAAACCTAGGTCTACATTACATAAAAAGCCTAAAACATGACATGAGCAGAGTATAAAGTTCTATATAGAGTTAAATTTTAAACTTATATATATACTATATATATATTATATATATATAGTATTTATATATATATATATTACATAATGTATCTATATATATATTATATATATTATATATAATTATATATAATATATACTATTATATATTTTAAATATATATATATTATATAATATTATATATAATATATATATATATATATTATATATATATATATATATATATATATATATATATATATATTATATATATTATATATACTATATATATTATTATATATTAATATTTTATTATATATATATTATATATAATCTATTATTTATATATATAGTATTATATATTATAAATATTATATTATATTATATATATATATTATGTAGAAATATACTATGATGATATATATAATTATAGATATATTAATTATATATATATATATATAATATTATATTTATATATATTATTATATATATTATATATATATATATATATATATATATATTATATATATATATATAGAATATATATTATATAATATTATATATATATATATTTATATATATTATATTATTATTTATATATATATTATAATAAATATATAATTATTATATATATATATATTATCTATATATATAATATATATTATATATATAATTATAATATATATTATATATATTAGTATAATATAATTTATATAATATATAATATATATATTATATTATAATATATTATTATATAATCATATCTTATATATATAATAAATATAATATTACTAATAATATTATATGTTATATATATATATCTATATATATATATAATATATATATATATATATACTATATTTATATATATATATGTATATAGTCATATATATAATAAGTATATATAAATATTATATATATTTATATATAATGATTATATATATAATTGTAATATATATATTATACTATATATATATATATTATATATAATATATATATAATATTATATATTTATATATTATATATTAGTATATATATATATTATATATATGTATATATATATTAGGTAAATAATTATTATTTATATAATATATTATATATATATTTTTATATTATATAATATATTATATATATATAAATATAATAAGCTTAATATTATATTATATATATATATATAATATATATATTTTATATATATCTAATATATTAATATATATTTATATAATATTTATATATATATTATATTATATATAGTTATATATATATATTATATTATTTTATATATATATATATATTATTATTATATATATATAATTATATATATAATAATATATATATATATAAAAAAATAAAAAAAAATATATATATTAATATATATATATATATATATATAATATTTTATATATATAATAGTATATATAGTAGTATTTATATATATCGTATATATATATATGATATTATATATATTATATTAAATATATATCTTGTATATATACTATTTATAATATATATATCATTTATATAGTAATACATATAGTTATGTATATATTATATATATTTTATATATATATATATAATATATATATATATATATTAATATATATATATAATATTTATATATGTAGATATATATATATATATATATATATATTATATATATATATATATATATTACTATTATTATATATAAGCTGCGTTTCCGGAAGCCCGAGTGCAGCCCGTTGTGCAAAATCGACTCGGAAACGTTCGAATTGAAAAAATTACTTAGAGCAATCAGGAGAAGGGAAATTATGAGTACCTGGACAGCCGAGCGGCGGTTGGATTTAGCTGACATTGTAAAATACTCTTCTATACTTATAATTATTTATTTATGAAATAATACGATATATTAGTATCATTATATTAATAAGTTTAACGTAAATATTTAAAAAACTTTTGGATCATTTCCGACAGTGTTTTGTAAAGAAATTTTTTGTAAACAAGTATACTTCCGCGCACGCCCGTTTACTATTCCAATTTCGAGATTTAATCAATCGGCGCTGACTGTGGAGGTTTTATCATGAGCGCGAAGTGAGCAAAGGGCTCGGGAACGATGCATATGCGTCTGTGTGCCCGCCCGGGCTGCAGTTGGGCTCGGGATACGCAGCTTATAAATATATATATATATATATATAGTATATATAGTATTATATATTATATATATTATTATATTAAGTATATTATAGATATAATAATATATTATATTATAATTATATATATATTATATATATATATATATATATATTATATATATATATAGAAATATGAATACTATATTATTAATATATATGTATTATAATAATTTTTTATATGTATTATTTTATCATAGAAGTATATATATAAATTAATATGTATAAATATGTAATATGTAAATTTATTATTTATATTATATATATATCATTATATTATATATATTGCTAGAAGGCATGCATTCAGGCTAATCTGTCGAAAAAATTCGCCTATATATATTTTTTGTTATTTTTAACAGGGATGGCACGAAAAAATCAAATGAAAAAATCAATTGATTTTATTTACCTTTGTTTTTTTTTATTAAATAATCACGGATTTTTTTGATTCAATTTTTACTCGAGACTTTTTAAATTTTTTTTTACTTTGTTTATTAGTTTTTATTTTTTTGTAGAGAAAGGCCATCTATCCTCATAGCAATAAAATTGAATTAAATTTTGCAATAATATATTAAAAAAGTTCCTAGTGTCTAGTTCTAGGTATCTTTATTTTCTTTTAACGTAGGCTGTAAATATTTTTAGTGTGTCTGTTTTCATTGTTTCCATTGTAAAATTTTGCCCAGAGCTAGGGCCTAGGGTTTAAAAATTGAAAACTAATGCCAAGTTTAGATTAATTTATCTGCATTAGTTTTTGGTAGAATGTCTTGTACTGAAGTGTTAGTGTAACATATATAAAATCCTAATTAAAATATCCACTTAATTAAAATTCAAGATTTACATCCGCACCTTCAAGCACGAGAGGTAGATTTTGTGGCTTTTGAGGATAAGAATAGTGGCAGTTTGTAGATAGGCCCATGCGGCTTCTTACATATTATTTCTTATTTATTATTTATTATAGGGATATTGGAGATGTTGAGGAGCATAAGCTTCTTAATTATTCATTTTTATTGGTCTGACTGGGACAGTCTAGAAAAGGACCATTGCGGCTTATCAAAGTATTATTCCTTATTTTGTATGAGTTGGACTGGTGAATCTAGAGGGTCAATGCCGCTTCTTAATTATATATTTTAATTATTAATTATTTGTTGGTTGATGGGACAGTCTAGATAGGACCATGCCATATTTATGTATTGTATTCTTATTTATTATTTATATTTCTTATGAGTTGACTGGGATAGCTTCATAGGGGCAATGCGGCTTCTTAGTTATTATTTTTATTGGGTGTGATGGACAGTCTGAAACGACCAGCGGCTTCTTAGTATTGATTAAGGCCATGCCAAGAACTTGTATAAAATATTCTTATTATTATGCAGACTGACTGGGACATCTAGAGGCGTCATGGGTTTTCTTAATTATTTATTTTGAGTTATTAATTATATAATATATAAAATTATTTGAGTATATTGTATATATATAGATATATTATATATATATATATATATATATTATTATATATTATATATTATATATTATATATTATTATATAATTTATTTATGTATATTATATAGTATATATATATATATAATATCTAGAGATTGGCCTGAAATCAATGAAAAAAATCACTGATTTTATTTGATTTGTTTTTTATAAATAAATCATGATTTTTATTGATTTTTTTTTTTTTAATTTTTTTTATATTTTTTTATATATTTTTTTTTATTATTTTTTTAATTTTGTCTACGTTTATCTAGATCCGACGTTTCATAGAAATGAAAAAAATAAATATAATATACTTCATGAAGTTTTTAAATATTTTTTTTTCGATTTCAACAACTATTGGCATTGTAACGGAAGTCTGTAGCCACACATTCTATATGTGTTGCTGTTGATTCATTGTGTTCATTGTAAAGATTTTTGAACGCCAGAGCTAGGGCTAGGGTTAAAAATTGAAATTAATGCAGATCAGACTAATTTATATATTGTTTTTGCATATGTCGTATAACTGATATGTTTACGGCTGTATTAGATATTGGTCTACCATTTTTACCATTCCCTTGTTAAAAAAGACATATATATGCTGAAAAGAGGGTTCAACGTAAAGCAACGAGCAGTTAATTTTTGTACATGATGAAAAGAAATATTACGGTAATTGTCGAGATAGGGCCATGCGGCTTCTTGAATAATTATTCTTATTTATTATTTATTATGGGTTGAATGGGTACAGTTCTAATTGGGGTCAAATTGCAGCTTCTTATTTATTAATTTATTATTGACTGGGACGTGTAAAAGGACATGCAGCTTGCTAAAGTATTATTCTTATTTATTATGAGTTGACTGGCATTCTAGAGAGTCAATGCAGCTTCTTAATTATTATTTTATTATTATTAATTTGTAGGTTGACTGAGGACATTTCAGAGGTCAATGCGCTTCTTAATTTTTATTTTTAATTTAATTAATTTTATTATTTGGCTAGGACAGTCTAGATAGGTCCATGGGGCTTGGCTTAGTTTATTTTATGTTTTATTTGAATCTTTTATTATGAGTTGACTGGAATATTTTAGAGGGGCCAATGCGGCTTCTTATTTATTATTTTATTGGTTGAAGTATGAAAATGAAAGGACCATTGCGGGCATTCTTAAGTATTATTCTATTTTATTATTTACTGGGAATGTTCTAGAGCGTCAATGCGGTTTCTTATTATTAATTGTTTTAATTAATTTAATTATGTATTTACTATTATTGGTTGCTGGGACAGTCTAGATAGCTTTATGCGGCTTCTTAGTATTATTCTTATTTATTATTTATTATGGCTTTAACTGGGACAATTCTAGAGGGGCCAATGTGGCTTTTAATTTATTAATTTTTATTGTTTACTGGAAGTCTAAAAGGAATACGTAGGGGTTTTGTATATTCTATTTATTATGGTTGAGCTATGACATTCCATAGAGAGGTAAATGCAGTTTCATTATTATTCAAATGAAATTAGGAAGCTGCATTAACCATTCTAGAATGTCCCAGTCACCCTAATAATAAGAAATAATAAAAGAAGCCGCATGGTCCTTTTAGACTGTAGTCACCAATAAAAATTTATATAAGAAGCGCCTTGTCACTTCTAGAATGTTCCATCACCCTAATACATAATAAATAGAAATTAATACTGGGATGTGTATTCTAGTACTGTCCATCAACCATTATAATTAATAATTAAAATAATAATTAAGCCAGGATGGATATTAGAATTTCCAGTCATACTCATTCTAAAATAAGAATAGATACTGTTAAGAGCGCATGGGTCTGTTTTACGACTGTAACAGTCGGACAGTAAAATTATATTGAGAAGCGCTTGGCCTCTAGATGTCCGGTCTAACCAAAAATTAGATTAAGAATAATTTTTATTTAATAATTATGTAATTAATGAATAGCCTTTTATATATTAAGAAGCCATGAGCTATACCTACAACTGTCCCAGTTACCAAAATAATTAATATTAAGGAATTATATTAAAAGTCGTTTGGCCCCTCTAAGAATGTCCCAGTCATCCATAATAATTAATCAATAAGAAATTAATATTCAGAAGCGCATGGGCCAGTCTATACTGTCAGTCAACCCTATAATAATTAATTAATTAAGTAATTTTATTCTTATTCGTTAATTATAGGTTGATAGGAAGTCTAGATAGGTCTCAGGCGGTTTTGAATTATTTTTTTATTTCTTAGTTTATTTTTTGTTGGTTGAGCTGGACAGTCTAGGTAGAGCCTGGGTCCAATACTATTCATTATATACATTAATTATTATTAAATAATTTTCTTAATTCTAAATTTTTTCTGGGTTGTACTGGTGAATTCTAGGTGCCGAATGGGCTTCTTAATTATTTGATTTTTTTGGTGACTGGGACAGTCTAATAGGACCGATGCGGCTTCTTAAGTATTGGTCTTATATATTATGGGCTGCAGGCATTAGCTAGAGGGTCATGCGGCTTCTTAATTATTATTATTTAATTAATTAATTTAATTATTGGTTGACTAGGACAGTCTAGATAGGCCATACGTCTTCTTAAGATGTATTTATTCTTATTTATTACTATTATTGGGTGACTGGGACATTTAGAGTTGGGAAACTACTTTCTTATTATTAATTTTTAATTATTAAATTATATTGGTTTGATCATCGACAGTCTATATATGTATACAAAGATGTATTATTTCTTATTATTATCTATTAGGTGAACTGGGACGTCTAGAGTGGCATGCGTGCATTCCTTATTATTAATTTTTATTTATTGACTAGAGACAGTCTATAATAGGGCCATGCGCTTCTTAAGTATTGTTCGTTATATATTCGTGGGTAAATTGGGACATTCTAGAAGGGTCATTGCGGTTGCGCGTTAATTATTTATTATTATTGTATTATAGTTGAGTGGGACTGTCTCGATAGGCCATGTGTTTATTCATTATTCATTCTTATTTATTATATACTGGATTACTGGGACATTCTAGAGGGCAATATGCGATTGTAATTATTTATCTTAATTATTTATTATTGTTGATGACTGGACAGTTTAGGTAGTCCAGATGGGTGTTTTATTATAATTACTATTCATTAATTCATTAATTATTAAAATTATTCTTATTCTTAATTTTTATGGGTTGAATTGAATGGGACTTCTGCGTCTTCTTATCCTCTTCTTCTCTCTCTCTTCTCTCTCTTTTCTCTTCTTCTCTATTATTATGTATAATATATATTAATATATATATATATATATATGATATATATATATATATTTATATATATATATATATTTATATTTATTATTATATACTATTATATGATATATAGTAATAATATTTCGCCGTGACGTCACGAATCTGAAAATAAAAAATAAAAAAAATCAATAAATTAAAAATGATTTTTTTCTAAAATCAAAAAAACCACCTGTATATATATATATAATTATAGATATATATATATTATATTATATTTATATTATATATAAATATATATATATATATATATATAATTATAAATTTAATAAATAATATATAATTATATTATATATAATTATATATATATATATATATATATATCATATTATAGATTATTAAAAGAAGACTTGCTATTTGCATATGCTGCTATCTTAGAATTTCTTATTTATAATTTAATTATGGGTTGACTGGACAGTCTAGGCAATTGGTTTTAATTTTAACTTTTATTGGTTAATTGGGACAGTGTAAAAAGGCATACAGCTTTTGTAAGTATTATTCTTAATTTATTATAGGTTGACGGGAATTCCTAGAGATGTTAATCGTTCTTAATTATTATTCGATATAATTTTAGGAGCTACTTGCCCCAGAATGTCTCAGTCCAACACAGTAGCAAAAAGAATATAAAGAAGCCGCTGGTCTTTTAGACTGTCCAGATCAACCAATTAAATTAAATATTAAAAAGGGCCATTAAAAGCCCTCTAGTCAGCCCATATAGTAAGTACAAATAGAATAATTAATAAACAAAATCAAAAAAATAAAAAAAACCCAACTGTAAGGGATGGTACGAACAATGGTGAACTGGGAGACATTCTAAGGGCAATGCGGCTTCTAAATTATTAATAGTTTATTGGTTGACTGGATACAGTCATAAAGACTATGGGCTTCTTAATTATATTTTTTTTTTTGAGTTGACTGGGACAGAGGGGTTAATGGGGCTTCTTAATTGCAATACTAATAATTATTATTTGGTTGCAACTTTGCAAGCCGGTGGCCTAATTGAAGTTTTACAAATATAATCATTTCAACTCACCATGAGTCCCACATACGAGCTAACTTGTGTTTTTATTATTAATTTTTATTGTTGACTGGGACAGTCTAAGAAAGACCATGTGGCGGCTTTTAGTATTATTACTTATTAATTAATTTACTTAATTTAGAGGGATAATGTGGCTTATTAATTATTTATTTTTTAATAATTAAATTATATTGGTTTGAATGGGACAGTCTAGATAGGGAGATCGCTTATATGGTATTGATTCTTTTTTATTGGTTTGTGGTATCTAGAAGGGGTCATGGGTTTTTATTTTAAATTTTTATTGTTGACTGTGGACAGTCTAAAAAGGAAAATGCGGCTTCTTAAGTATTTATTTTATTTGATAATTGAATAGAATTCTAGAGTGCGTCACTGCTGGTTTTATTTATTTTATTTTTTATTATTAATTATTATTTGTGAATGAGGACACTTAGATAGGCCTAGCTGTGGCTTCTAGTAAGGCCTATTAATCTATTTGATTATTTATTATGGATTGGACGGACTTCTAGAGTGGCACTGCGGCTTTCTTAATTTTTAATTTTTTATGGTCGACTGAGACAGTCTAAAAAGAATGCTGGTTCTTAAGTATTATTCTTATTTTACTTAGGGCTGCTTGTGGAATTCTCCAGAGGTTAAAGGAGGCTTTCTCATTATTTCAGATAATTAGAAGTGATTAAACTCTATAAAATGTCCCAGTCACCATAATAAAATCTAAGAATAATTATTAGAAACACATGGTCTATTTTAGACTGGACGAAACCTTTATAAATTAATATTACAACAATTAGAAAATGCGAAAAATGAACACATAAAAATAATAAATAAGAATAATACTTAAAAGGCGCATGGGCCTATTTAGACTGTCAGTAACTAATAAGATTAATAATTAAATAATAATTAAGCCAATTGGATCCCTCTAGTATCGTATCATTATAATAAGAAAAATATTGAGCTGAAATGGGCTTCTGGGATGACAAGAAAAATATTATCATTGAGAGCGCATTGGCCTCAGAAGTTCACAGTCAATCATAAATTAGATTAAGAATATTTTTAATAATAATTATGTAATTATGATTAGTATTTAGATTAAGATTGCCACATTGGCTTCCTAGCGGTCCATCACAAACAATAATAATAATTAAGAATAATAAGTAAATAAAGCCGCAATAGCCCCTCTAGAATGTTTCAGTCAATCCATAATAATTATAAATAAGAATATATAATTCAGTAAGCCGATGGGCTATTTAGACTGTCCAGTCAACATAATAATTATTATTAAGAATAATTTATTATATATTAATTAGGGCTGATCATTGGGACCCCATTTTAGCCCTCCCCCTAAAAATGGACAAAAATCTTATTTCAGCAATTTTGATGAGGGAATTAAGCAGCTTTTTCTGACTTCTAAAACTTCTTTTCGGGTGCCTTTTCTGTGTCTGTAGTCATTATTTCGTGAGTTTTCATTTTTTCAGAACTCTTTTTGACATTGTTTCGTATCAACTTCTACTTTTTTCGAAATGACTTCAAACTTGAAATATACATAGGAGGGTCTATTACGCACAAAATGCTCATAGAAGTTTTTTGATTTTTGAAAAACCTTGTGCTCAGCATTGGAAAAAAGAAGGATTTGCATTCTTAACATTTGCTGACCAATTTTTCAAAGTTTGCCTTATTCGACATTTGACTAAGCCTAGCACTCATTCTATTGCAAGCGAAGACCCTGAGTCATCCCTTTCAAAGTCCTCATGCAGGCAATTCTAATTCATCGGATAGCTTAAACCTTTTTAGGAGTGCAAAAGAACCTCCAATTCAGATAGGGAAGTTTGAGGGTAATGAAGTTGATAAGTTAGCCTGTTCTCGTTTCTTAGCTAAATTTAAAGCTGTAATAGACTGCAATCCAGTTTACTCTAATGAAGAGAAGCTTATCCATTTGATAAGCAATGGGAAATGTAGCGTATGAAATGATAAAACATCTCAGTTCTGAAGGCTCCAATTACGCTATTGCATTAGATATTTAAAAAAAAAGATGGATAGGGATTATATAGTAGAAAAAATAATTGTTAGGCTATTTGAGATTTCTCTAACCGTGAAGATAACCTAGTCGATGTGAAATCGTTTATTAATGAGGTCAAAGCTTTGGCTCATGACCTTAGGTCTTATGGGTTAGATTTCCTGCTCCTGATTATAGACAAGTTTTAAAATGATTTAGTTATTCAAAGTTAATAATTACGGGACAATTTATGAATTTTATTATTTGAATAAAACTATTAAATTACCAAATATAAACTTGATTGTAGAGAATTTTCCATTACCGTGTAAACGTTGAGCTGATACAATCGGCGAGCCTAGCAGATATATTAATATTCTAGGAATAATCAATTTGGGCATTAGATAATATCGAGATAAAAACTCTAGTATCATGATAGTTTAAATACATGATAACTTCAATAATCAGCTGCTATGGTGGTCAAAAACAAGGGCCTATTAGGTATGATGAAAGAGCTCATCCAAAATTGTTCTGAGATAGACCTGATAATTTTAAAACTTCCCAAAGTCTGCAAATTACTGTTCCTTTTAAGAAGCAAGGCTGCAATTTCTCTTCCCGAGTAATTTTGCGCATGGCTGAGGTCGTACATGTAATAAATGTCGTCTTCCCCAGACATTGATCTAGCTAGGAACCTGTGACACAGCTGCAAGTTATTTGTAATTTTTTGTTCGGTGCCGCATGCTATGATGCATTTCCGTGTAAGTTCAAGAGGGCTTTTTAGATTACGTCTTGCAAGTTGTAGAACTTTTTACTCATATTTTGTTATTATAAAAAAGGGGGATCATATGATTATGAGTCAACCCTAGTTGTGGCAGTCGGCGACCTTATTACATTTCTTTGTCCTGGATTTTTATGCTCATCCTATTTTTTCGCCTGCTGCATGTTCTGAATCTACATATAGTAATTAATTACCATTCTCTAAAAACTTTAATATTCTATATTCTAGTTATATAAAAATAATAAAATAAGAAAAAATATTTTGCTATCCCAATAAAATGCGCATTATCTACTTTTGTCATTTTTTTTTTTTTTGTGTTTGTACTTATTTATTAAAAAAAAATTAATAATAATTACTAACATTTTTGAATTTATTTAAATTTTGCTCGTTTTTTATTTTTAACAAATTTATCATAACTTAACGTTTCACAAGAAAATTATTTACTTTTATTACTTTGACATTTTTCATTAACAACATTTGGCAAGCATAATTCATTTCTTGGAGGTTTTGCAACTTATTAAATTATTTCTTATATTAATTTCATTTATTTATTTACTATTTTATATTATTTTAATCTTGTAATGTTTATTAAAAATCATATTACATAAACATACAATTATTCTTGTCATTGATCTTTATTTCTATATTTAATTTTTAAGACCATTTGCAACTATTAATTGAAAACTATGTGGTAAGAATAAGGGGTTACTTTTGTTATTTATTTTTTTTTTTATTTGATTCTGAAGCCACGTTAGCATTAAAACTTACTATTAAAAACCCACTTTTTCATATATCACAGTGGGAGGATTTAGCAGATATGGAAACTTGTAGGTTGTTTATGGATATGCAAATAAAAATTAAAAAATACATAGAGCAGGAAATGATGAAGGCGAATTGGGGTCATTGGGGGACAATGAGAATGGTGGACAGATTGCAGCATGAAGCGGCAAATTGAAATGGGAAGGGGGATCGTGGAAATGTTGACTGGGTGTGTTGGTTGTGCCAATGTGAGCGCGTGCAAGTACCTCTGCGAAGTGCTTCCGTAGAGAGAGCAAGACACTCACCAATGTTTTCTTCACTTTAAGTTTCGCCTCTCGCTGATCAGTCGCCGAGCATTCTGGTACAAGCTTGAGTGGATGGGAGAAATAAATGAATCAGGTGCATTGGTAGGGACTTGTTAATGGCTCCGGAAGGTACTAGGACAGCTATAAAAGGGAGGCGAGCTGGCCTGCTCTATCAGCGATTGTTATTTGCCAGTTACTCTACGTGCAAAGTGGTCAACCTAGTGTATAATTCATTGCTAAACTTTCTTAACAAAAATCATTTTCGGTACACACTATTTGGAAATGGTCTTATTTTAAAATAGGGATTAGGTTAGATTAGAGTTTAGTTTAGTAGAAATTTTAAAAAAAAATTTATACTTATATTGGTCATTATTTGATTTAAAAATTGAAGCATGAAGGGGGTATGGGAAAGTTCGATAAAGAAAGACAGCGATCACCCAAGCCCCTGGTTTAGCGCGTAGTAACGTGTATGTCACGACCTACGTAGTGAGATAGGAATGGATACTTTAACAAAGGCGCGGGTGGTAGATTTGGAGAGATAGAGACCAGGCAGATGGGGGAGTGCAGGGAATGCCAGGTGTTACCTCATCAAGAGAACGGCGCACTTTGTACAAAAGAGATATTTGGAAAGTTGGGATGCTAGGAGGCAGTGAAGAATCCCCTAGTAAAGATGACTGAGACATTTCCCGAATTAACGGTCTAGAGCAAACGATAATGAGGTTAAAGAGAAATACTGTCCATGATGATATTCCTTGAAGAGAGCGTGGATCACATCGAATTCAACTGTAGGTCCTTCGGAGACGATCAAAGGGTCAGTGGATACGGATGTCATATTGGAAGTGGATTAGTAGTATAGGCAGTTTGGGGTAGGCTGACATATTGACTGCTACTAAGCCATTAGTCGAGTCTCGATTGATAATAGTGCGATGTTGATCGTAAAAGGGAACTTCAATGCTAGTCACAAAGATTTTGAGGGAGATGAAGTTAGGTCACGCGATGATAGTGTTTCAGGAGTTTATGTGCAGTGCATACCTTATTTGACCTGTGAAGTACTAGGAATGGGCGAACCTATAAGTATAGGCTGCGGAGGAAGGTGGGCTCTTCGATTTCCTTTATTCCTCCGATGTATTAGATGATAGTTTTTTGTGGTGATGAAATTGGATAGCCATGGGAGTACCCATTGTGAAATATTGCCTAATAGCTAGAGAATTTTCGTTCATGACATGACAGTCTTCGACCGCAAATAGCGCAAGGGTCATCTAACCATAGAGAGAATAATGGACGTGGCTGGGATAGAAAGGTAACGGAATTTTGGAATCCATAGTCAAAATAATCACTTAGACCTGTGCAGAACCTTTATGAGAGTAATTGCGTGAATGAAAGAAGAGCTACGAATGGAAGGATCTATTTTGGACAGATAATACTTAATAAATAGAAGGAGCTGTCCGGAACGAGCGAGAGGTGTTTAGCTTTTCATAAGGTTTCTCAAGGTAAAAAAAAAAAAAAAAGCCAGACTATCCATCAGTTATTAGAAGGCTTCGATGTATGGTATGTTTTTACAAGGGATCGGTCAAACGGTTTTTGCGAACCCATGGAAGTTTAAAAAAGATGGGAACTCTCGCTAACGAGAGAAGAGTGACATTTTCCTCCATTAATTTCAGTATTGTCTAGGCGATTGGTCTTTGGTTCGCGCCAAGCTTCGATCTTTCCGGGTTTGGATAGGGATTTCATGAAGCTGTAGTCCAAAAGACTTTGACAGAGAATTCGATCCTGAATGTTATGGCAAGATCCAGCAAAAGCTGATAAGAAGGGTGAATATGAAGAGACAATGTCGAATCATTTTGTGGCAGGATACTGATTTGCTTTTCACCTGTGGGTTTGATACTCTGCAAGAAAAGATGTTATAGGTTGATCTTCCATTGTTCGCTTAGACAAAGTCTGGCAGTCAGTGTTGTTCTCCTTTTAGAAAGGTTGAGGATGGACAGATTCTCGAGTGACTAGATAAACTAACTATAACAGCCTAAATGCAGAGATCATATCGGTTTATCAGGCATGGAGCACTTGGTGGTGAAGAATGTGATGGATACGAGTAGATATTATTTGCGAACTTTCAACATGAGATGGGGGTTTGTGGAGCTGACAGTTCGAGAGTATATAAGTGGAAGTATTGTTGATACGTGTTTGACGATTAGTTTGTATTGTCTGTAGAGTTTTTTTTATTCTCCCGGTTAGCTTGTGACTCTTGACGTACCAAGGGGTTGCCGAAGCCTGCCTACGGAAGATCGTGGGATGCAACCTTCTGCTTATTGTGATGATTAACTTGCCAGAAGAGGTTAATTGCATATCAACAGTTAGGAATCCGCTTATTGAGAGTCGAGGAAAGTGTAGTCTGATGAAAGGAGCCCACTCCGCTCGTTACGAGCTTGAAAGGTTTTAAAAATGGTCTCGGTGCAGTTCATTTTATGCGGGGTAATGGTCTCCTGCGTATAAGTAATTCAAAGAGGGACCAGGAAGCGATCCATTAGAGAATGGGGCAAAGAGGAATCACAGAAAAGTGTGTGTTTGTGCGAAACACAACTTCCCCTGCTTCCCTCGACCGTCCGGTCCACCTGCTAATCACGCACCGGCATGCTGTCACGCTGGCTGAATATTAGAAGATTGAAAATACGGTTTGAATGAAAAGTTAACGATATTCGTTTGTCGGTGTATGAGGAGGCGGCAACTTCATTATATGTTAGATTGTGTCTAAAGTATTCTTTTGCCAACACATATAAGAATTAAATGTCTCGAAGCTTGGGTTTTCTTTTTCTCCTAGATGTGATTTCTCTTTTGTGCTTCTTGTTTGGTCATTGTTTATTGGTTGAGTAAATTATTTTTGCGAATGTTTGTGTGAATCTTAGTCACCGACAACGTATCACGCACATAACATTCCAAAGGGATTTTTTTATTTATAACATTACATGGAAGATCAACCATTACAGTATCTAATACGTTCATATGTAGCGAGTCCTGGATTTAAGGATCCCAGGGGAAAAGTGTAGGAGATACAAAGATCTTAATCAGGTGACGAAAGGTTAGTCTCCAGTATACAACGGATGGGGGAGTGTTTAAACGGTGGCAAGTCATCTGAGGTATAATACGGGAGC